>OMNN01041184.1:0-20093 GCA_900302755.1 Chromis chromis
CTGACCCCCAACCCACAAACAAGGGACCCCCAATGGCAGCTTTGCCAGAGGTGACAGGTGGTTTTGACCACAATTTGGCATCATGGCAATGAAAAGTATACACCGATCAGGCATAACATTATGACCATCTGCCTAATATTGTGTTGGTCCTCCTTATGTGGTCAAAAATGCTCTGAACCATTGGGCATGGACAAGAGGACCTCTCAGGGTGTCCTATGGGGTCTGGCACCAGGACGTTGGCACTGGATCCTTTGGGTACTCTGGCTTGTGCAGTGGGGCCTCTGTCAATCCAACTTGTTCCACTGCATCCTGTTGATGCTTGATCAGAATGGGGTCTAGGAAGTTTGGAGGACAAATCAACATCTTGGGCCATTGTCATGTTCCTCAAGATGTTCCTGATTGTTTGATGTTTTTGCCATGTGGTGGGGTGCATTTTCTCGTGGGGGTAGGCCAGTGACATTTGAGATTTCCATTTGCATGAGGGAGTGTGCTTGTTCTGGGACAATGTTTATTTGGGTGTCTAAGTCTCATCGATGCCAAAATCCAAGGTTTTCCAGCAGAACACCACATAGTACCAATATGATCAATGTTATTCACTTCACCTGTCAGTGGTCATAATGTTGTGGCTGATCGGTGTATATGTTTGCATAGCAAGACAATGTGCAAGTAAGAGAAATGTTACATACTCTATAAAGTAAACATTTTCTTACTTCTGTCATGTGAGACCCTCTCTATACCAAATGAACCAGCCTTCCTGTCAAAAAGCAGTACTCCTGAGTCCACATCCACAGAAACTGTTTGTCTGCCATACCTCACCATCTTGATCTGCACACACAAAGAAAAACATCATTTATATCGTCAGAAAACTGGTGATTTGTGTATTCTTTTTAAAAGATGAGATGTAACAGAACAACAGACTAATTATAGAACTGTGTTGGCTGTAAAATGAAATGTCTTTTCACCCTGATTTACCTGAAAGGAGTGGACCGGCAGTTGTCTGGCATTGTTCTTGAAAGGAGTTACGTTGGTGGGAGTCGGTTCAGGAGGAGGGGGGCTCGGCTGCACTGCCAGATTGTGATTGGTCACAGCATCTTGTAATGCTTTTAATACCTTTATGGACAGAAGATATTGCAGTGTTACAATCTAACTACACTCTAAAAATAAAAGTTTAGGCTTAACAAAATAATTTAACGCAACAGTTTGCATTAGTGTTGTTAAGTTACAGTGATAACTTCTAATGAAATTATATTCAACAAACACGTTATATTGAGTTAGGAGGATTAGTCTTTTCTTTACAATTAAATGCTATTTTTAAAAAAAAGTTTACTTAATACCTGCTAGCATAAACACTAGCCGATTTATTGAATTTACTATGACTTGTATTTTGTTTTAATTAATTTCAGTTTAAATTACACACAATATTAAGTTGGTGTAATTATTATTAAACCCTTATTATGCAGTATTGTCCATCACAAACAGGATTTGGTTTTATTTGTCATTGTGAAAACATAATCAGCTGTCAATAACTGATAACTGTCACTAAAGTTAAACAGTGGAATTCATCAATGCCCTAACAGTACTATAAAAACAAGACTGCTGAAGAAATTGAAACACAAGTACAAGAATGAATAACTCTCCTAACTTCAGTTATTGTTTTAAATCTTGAATATCGCAGCAGTAACATGAACGCACCTTTTTTTCCAACGAAGATAGGAGGCTGACCAACGCTGAAATCTTACACAACAGACTGTCCATCTCCATCTCTGGACCCTTGTTCCCAAAACACAAGACAAAAGGCACAGTGGAGTTTATATAAACAAATGTAAGGGTTACCATCTGAGAAACACTACAAGCAGTTATTATTCTTATAAAAGCATGGGTTGAACTGCACCTGTGCCTTGGTGGGTGTTAAAGAGCAGCTTGGATGGTCGAAGACTTTGGCCAGAGTTTCCAGACTTGAAAGAGTCAGATCAATCTCACTGTAGAACCAATCAATGCACAAATTGAGTTTAACTATCATAAATAAATACACATAAATTTATAACAGTCCACACACTGCAAAGTACTCCTACTGGTCACTTTAATTCCATCATTAAAATTGAGTGTAATAAGAGAATGCTAACCTGTTCAGGCCTTGGCAGGCAGCACCCAGAGTACGCTTGAGGTGGCTTAGAGTTGTTGCCCCTTTATGCACATTCTCAATGTCGAGAGGCAGTTCACTGAAGAGGTAGTCATTGAGAAGGCCAATCACCTCACCCGCAGTACTGTTAACAAATACAACAGGTAGAATTCTGACTGTAATATTCTATAAAGCAAGTTATTTCTGTTCTCTGGACATTGTTATTGCTTATGTTTGATGTACTAGCAAAAAACAAACGGTAGACCAAGAGCAAGAGAGAGTTCAATACACAGGATATGAACACTGTTTATTAATAAGACAAAAAAAAGTCAAAAGCGGATACAGTGTTTCACCAGTAGTTGCTATGCTTGATTGCCAACAGATGCATGTGTCAATGAAAAATGTTGTTTAGTAGTGAACATATTAATGTAACAGTCAGGTTACAGTTCAGTGCTGATAAAAGTTGCACATATAAATTTATCTGCTATTAGAAACACAGATTTTGCAGCATAGATAGACACTTTTCAGAAAACAACTATCCTCTTATCGAGCTGAATAATTATATACCTGGACGTGTTCAGCTCTTGCAGCTTATCCAGGATTAGGGCATGAGGGGCTGGTTTTGCTGGTGGCCCTGTGAAAGGCACTGTGCTGACAGAGGTTGGAGCATGAGGCGGCTTCTCATCATCTGTGTATACAAAAATTTAACATTAATAACAAGCAAATAATATAAAAAGGAGGATCTTTGAGACTTTATTACAAATTTGTAAAGGCACAGATTTACAATTTGTACTGGATATAGTATATTGTACAACATTTCGATGCCCCACCTGAGCTCTCATCCCCAGTGTCTGTATCACGGGCAACTGGGTAGAGCAGAGGAGTGACCAGGCCTTTGTGGGGATGCTGGTATCCCAACACCAAGTCCTCCAGTGTCCGAAAACAATTCACCTGCACCCCCTGCGTTGTCTGTGAAACACACAAACACAGCAGCAGCACTTTCATTGTACATCCTGTATAAAATTGCATGCACGTGTATGCAAAGCTCGTTCTAAATGGGAAAGGCCGCATAAATTGAAAACAGAAATGTGTACTGTAAGTGGTAAAAGACAGATACTGTAGAAAGCATGCAATGCACTTGTGCTGCAATCAGAATAAAAATTTGTTTTGACAAGCAATTTCATTTTTAAAGGATGTGCATAAAAGCAGGCAGCAGTGATAACAAATGCATATCTCCAAGGTTATGTGTGTATTCAAACAAGATGTAGTGGTCTACAGCACCGAGGATTCATTCAGTTCCACAAAGCATAAAAGAAAAACTACTGCAATCCATTGCCTTCATAATCCTCCTCCGTCAACTTGCTATGAAACAGAGATGATAAAAACTCTAAAACATTTAAACAAAACAAATGACCATTTTAAACATGTATATTTTATCTGATTGTTAGTGGATGTTTCACACAGGACACCCACCCCTCTTCCGAAATCTTGCTTGGTTGAACAAAGCAGAAGTATTTATTTGCATGACAGAAAAAGGCACACACAGATGATGTGCTGTGATAAAAAGGCGCCCCGGAGGGATTTAGAAAAGCTGTGGCCTGTGCCCCAAAGGAGACGTGACATCACTGACAGCTACTTCCTGGCTACAGCAGCACTTGGCCATCATGTTTCAGTGTGGTCCAACATTCCCCGTCAGTCTAAAATGCCCCCCTATCCAAAAAAACAATTTGGCAAAGGACTTTTTACATGCATATATTCACACATTTAAGCCACAGGCACAAGAAAACGTCTCAAACTTTCCACAAAACCATGCATGACTACACTTCAGAGCAACTCAAAGCAGTACGGACAACAAATAAGACTTAATAAAGGTGCTGGCATACATACTCACATTACTACTATTCACATGCTCAAAACCAACATGGTACACATTAGACCTCAATACTGAGAGAGCTCTTTTCCTGTGCCCTCTTTTTTAGAAGTTTTTGTTTTGATTCTGCGGTCAAAGAACCCATTTTTTGGCTTTAAATACCTGTCTGTTTTGCCAGGAACTCTTCAAATAGTATTTTTTATACCACAAGGATCTCTTGAAAAGCAATTAAAAAGAAATGAAAAGGAATAAGAGACAGTGAAAGACAAAATTGGCCTCAAAATATCTCCATGGCCCTCTTGGAAAAACAAAGAGGCAAGCATGCGACTAGTGAGTTAGTGGAGCAAATCCAGGGAGGGAAAATACGTACTGGAGGTTTATACTGATGGCAGTGGAAAAACAACTGAAATAGCAACAGAGTTTAAGGAGCTTCATTGGAAAGCAAAGGATTTTTCCAAGTCAAAGGCTTAAAAGCGACTGCCAGACAATCGTTATTAAACTCGTCATTGGATTTCAATATGCAGACATAGTTTTAAGGAGTCAGATGATTTGCAGTTTAAGACTCGAAAGTTTATTTCCCTCACTCGCTTGCTTTCTCTCACCTACTGAGTGTGTACGTGGGCACTTTTGTGGTTGCAAACCTTATGCTGGTGAGTGTTTTTATAGTCTAATAATTAGGTCATTTGCTGACTAAATGGCCCCCTGCTCAGAGCATGGCTTTCAGTCTGCCATATCCAACAGACTCGTTACGTATAATACAAATAGACCCACACAAACACATAACAAATAAGCACACCCATTGGTCAATGACCTAGTGTGTGGGTTGAGTAGGAATCTCTGAGACATAAAAACAATTTCTCCTCTGTGCTGCTGAGCTCATGCTGTGAGCATGCAGCCACATGGCAGAGATGCCATTCAAACAACAAAGTTACTGCAGTCGCAACAGAGTCTGTACAGAGAGGAAACACAAACATGTTCCTGTTCTCCAATACAACAGGCAATAACAAACCATTGTTTGATCATTCTAACTCCATCTGACCAGCTGTGTTTCTCCCTGTGTGAGCAGTGTGTGCCAAGGCTTCAGACATTTATTGTGTTTTCCTTTACTCCGTTTTCAGGCAGAGCATACGGTGTCATGGGGCGATGTACACTCACCTGAACTGCTAGAAGACCATCCACATCAGGAAGAATACGATAGGTGTGAACATGACGTTGGAACCTTTGGAAAACAAAAATAACTTCTCACTACAAAGCATTTAAATATCCAAAGGGAAAATGTACTTGGATTTATTGTTTAAAGAGGAACCACATCCCTAGCTGTAGTTAGACTTTCTTAACAAGGCATCTGTTGTTTAACAGATCATTAATGATGCAGCTTGTTTTAGTTATACAATGAGTGGGAGACACTTAGATCATCGTCACTATCAGTCACTTCAGAGGAATTTGTTTCAGGCAGAACATGAAGATGAACGGCAGTTTTAATCAATGAGCTACTGTATATTACATAGTCAAAGTGGAAGCATTATAGCAGAAGTACAAAATACAAAAACAAATCAACATTAGGGACAAATGTAATAAACTAAATGAGGGGATGAGATACTGAGAAAAGAATGAAGGGAAAGAAGGAGCGCTGTGAGCGGCCAGGCTCAGCTTTCAGGAATGTATCTGGCTTGGGCTGATGAGCAGTCAGCGTAGTGCGGTTGCTCAGGCTCCCGCCCACTTTCAGGGGCCCCAGGGAAGAAAGAGGGGTAAGTGGGGAAACAGGGAGTCATAAGCTAGGGTTTGAGTGGCTGAGATGAACTTTACTTGGACAGAACAGGCTGACTAGTCTGGAGAGGGTGTATGTGTGAAGCTGGCCCAGCCTGTACGCACCACTTTTAGCCATAGTAGTTCCTTTGCTGCCTGCTGGCAGATGATGGTGAAAGTGATGGATGTGACAGGGTAAGTGAAGCTGCTGAATCAATTTACAAATGGGGACATTGTATGGAAATTAATTTATGGATACCAATCCTGTAAGTAAAAATCTAAATGTTTCACAAGATCAGGCAATTACTTATGGTTTTACACAAAGCAGAAGTTGTCTATGTGTCTTCTCACCTTAGTATTTACCTCTTTAGCACATCCTGAATGAATCATTCACCAGAAATTTCAAGTAGGTGAAACATAAAATAGGACGTATGAAGTAACATTTAATAACTGAACTGATGTATGGTGAGCGCAGAGGGTCACATTTCCTTGCATTACTACAAAAGCTGTCCATTTACGAATGCCTGCAGGTGCTCATAGAGAATATACTATCGCATCAATAACAATAAATATCTCATATAGGTAAAAGTGTTTGCGATGGGTAAGTAGGTGAGTGTGTGTTTACTCACAGCAGGCACAATGCATAGGCTCCTGGCACAGACTCACTGTCTCTCACTAGGTAGCTGCCATCCCTCCCTGCTCGTGCCAACAAGTCCTCTGCATGCACACGGCTGATGTCACGATGATACCATGCTGCCGAAGCCATGGCAATCAATTTTAAGAGATATGTTCATGAAAATAATCCACATGAGGTGATGAGCTTGACGTGACACAAGTTTAATGCAATTTTACTGTGTCAGACCAGCTCAGATGGCATCACACTGGAGGTCTGTCACTCAAGTCATCAGCAGCAGAGTGTGTTGAGTGGTCTACTTTAGTGTTTAAAACCTCCCCATGATGCTCTCCTTCATGACCAAAGTGTTAGACAGACACACCTATCAGCTTGCACTTCCTGGGTCCCTGCTGGCTCCTTCTGGGTCACACATGCTATTGCACTGAATGAAGAGAGAAGAAACATCCAGCTAATTGTGATGTTAGTCCACTCCAACAACGGCCTGATCCTCAGCAGAAGCTCCGGTCCACCTTTCTAGTAATATCCTTGTGTAGAGAGTTCTAGTTGCAGCTTTTGGTGGCAAGTTGCTGCACCCAGGTGGGTGTGTTGCTCCAACAAACACAGACCATCACAGCTGTGCGAGGCAGAGAGAGAGAAGGAGGTAGAAGAAAAATAGCGAGAGGTGCAGAGTCTGAATGAAGCAGCCACCCCTGAGGCAATGACGGTGCCTCTAGCTTAACCACAAACACAAGCCCTCCTCTTGTCCCAAAACAAAAGCCCCACATGCAAACAACAGGAAAAGAAGAACCAAGAATGGCAAAACAAACAAATCAAGCCGCGCACACAGCGCCTACACAGTCACACACGCACACAGCAGAGACAGAAACATACCAGATGGAACTCAGTCAGCACTAAAACCAGACAGGCATGCAACAGAAACCAGACTAATTCAAATGATTTCCCAGCTCTGTTGCCATATAAGGGAAAAGAAACACCCTCCAAAAAGTCCAGCTGATGACTGCAGTTGTCTTTGCTTCTTCCAAGCCCAGATTCCATTTAGACTAAGTCTGCTTGGATGCAGGCTAGTCCAGGGGTCTTACTTTCATGCTGGATGTTTGTGTGCTGGCGTGTGTGTCTTGTCAGAAGAGTCCCGTCTGCCTTGGCGTGGTCTCCAGCGGTTCTTCAGAGTGCTGTCAGAGCAGAGGGAGGGAGCAGAAAGGCAGAGGACAACCCCGTTAGAGCGCAGGGCAGACAGAGGAAGTGACTCGACATTCCAGATGGCGGACATAGCCAGGAGAATTCTTGTGAGGGGCTCAACTTCACCACCAGTGTGTGAAACAGCAAACTACTTCCTTTTTCTCCCTCCTGTCTGTTTTCGTCTTCCTCCCGCTGCCTCTGCTCTGTCTCTTTCCTCAAATTCCAAACAGAAACCACAGCTCTTCACTCTCAGGTGAGCTGTTTGGCTTATCCTCAGTTTCTTCCTTATTATAAAACATCTTCATCTTCAGATATTTCATCCTCTGTCAGACATGTTTACTTTCACCCTTTCTTTCTCCTGTCCCCTCCCTTCACATCCCTTCCTCTCTTGCTCACTGCTTCCCTCTCAGCAAAACACAGTCTCCATATGGTTATGATCATCCCTAACTTTCTTATTTTTGCCCTACTAGAACATCGCCCATTATTCAGCCTTCCTTCGTCCCTCCCTCTCCATTAGCTGGAGCGTATAACTCTGTGGGAAGCTGTTCAGTCCCACATTTACTGTTTTGCCTCTCACTACTCAGCAGAAATTCGTAGACCACCAACCACAGACCCCATAAAATAAATAGACGCAAGTCCATCCCAATCTGATGATGCATCTTCTTAACCCTCAATCTATAATCAGCTCTTCTTAGTATTGCTATGTGCTTTGTACAGCAAATAGTAGAACCATAAACGATATCATGCCACTGAAGCTGTACAGTGACACTTTGAGTTAAACACTGAAATGCTAACATGCCCACAAAGATGATGAAAACATACTGATTAGTAGTTGATGTTTAGCAGGCCTCATTATGACAACAATCTTAGTTCAGTGTATTATCTTGCGAACGTGCTGATTATGACTATTTGTAAAGTTGTAAAGTACAACGGAGACTGAGGAGAGCATCATACGTTTTTCTTGCATTTTAAATATTTAACAAATGTATATTGTGAGCTGATGGTGGCTCGAGATGAAAATTTGGGGTAAAACCTGAGGGAATCATGAATGGGTGCATCAAATTTCACGGTAATCTAATCAATAATTGTTGAGACATTTTTCTCAAAATCCCAAATAACCACCATCCCAAGGTCACTGGGTCACCCAAGTCGGTAGGACTCATTATCTAGGAACTACGAATGACTGTATGCAATATTTTTGCTAATCCATCTAATAGATTTTTGGATGTTTCAGTGATAAAAACTTCAGCAAGGCCATTAAATGGTTTATCCTCTGGGGACAATGGATATATAGTATATAGGTGGTGTTAAGGGAAAAAATTCAAGGGATCACTAATGTCAGTGGGAATGCTTAAGGAACGTCTTGGAATGGTAAATAAATTTCATGGCAATCAATCCAATATTTGCTGAGATATTTAAGTGTTGCACCAACTAGCCAACACATGTTGAAATTTGGTGAAAGCAACAGAAAAATACAGATGGGTGACAAATCAAAGAAAATGCATTAGCCCTTTTAAGCTACAGTGAGGGGCTACTGGCTAGTGGTTCTGTTATGCTATGGGGGCATTTTACTGACGTAGTTTGGGTTCACTTGTCCCATTAGAGGGAATGGTCACTGAAAATCAATACAAAATTGTTCTAAGTGATGATATTTATGCTATGCTGAAACATTTCCATCCTGATGGGAGTGGTCTTCTCCAGAATGACAAGCCCCCATCCACAGAGCACCAGGAGTCACTGAATGGTTTGATCAAAGTGGTGTGAATCATATATTATGGCCTTTGCAGTCAACAGAGCTCAACTCAATTTAACTCCTATTGGAGATTTTGGACTGACGTGTTAGACAATGTTCTCCACCACCATCATCAAACCATCAAATAAAGGAATATCTTTTGAAAGAATAGTGCTCATCACTACAGTAAGTTCCAGACGTGGAGAATCGATGCCGAGGTGCACCGAAGCAGTTCTGTTGGCATATGAAGTATTAAAACATGTTATGTTGGTTTTGCCTTTAATTTGTCACCCATCTGTATATTGTCTACACTCTTCCTCATAACATGAGCTGTGGTACATCTGATACAGGCCTGGTAACATTTACCAAAACCACAAAATTTCACTATCATCACTGCAAAATCCCCTACAGAAAGTTTTCCATTTATCACAATCATTCTCAGAAACAGCAGTTGTGTTGAGCTGATTAGGTTCCTGCCATGTCTGTTACTTTATCCGGATCTACCAAATGCTCTGCTTATGCAAGCAATGGATTGGACGGGATACTGACACAGACAGAGACAGCAAGCTGTACTCCAAGAACACCTGCTCGCTTTCAGTTTCCATGCTGGCAGGCAGATCAGCTTTTGAATTTCATTAATATTGTTTTAGTTAACTAGAGTCAGACCCCATTATTTAGATGCTTGAGGAGCTGTAGTTTTTCTAATATCTAACAGGCCAGGCAGCAGGACAGGTATTGATTATATGAGTGGAAAAACGCAGTATATATATTGAATAATAATAAGACAAATAACTAAGTAAAGGAAATGATTCTGATTAAACATATTCAGTGTTACCAAAAGCACACTCACAAGAGGAGAAACCTGCTTTAAAAAATAAAAGATATTCAGAACATCAAGTAAAGCTAAATATAGTTGTAAAACTGTTCCCAAGTAAGCCACATCATGAATTAAAAATGTGTGGTGAGTAAGTGCTGTGGTTGTGGATCGCCATGTGTTCATAACAACTTTCTTTCCAGCTGATGGCACCAACAACTATTTAGTACAAGCTGAGTTTGTCAGCAGCAGCCGCTAAAAATACTGTAGGCTAAAGGTCACTGGGAGATGCAGAAGCCAAGTGGCAGAAGGTGAACAGGTAATGTTGCTGTATTTGTCTGACCTTTAATCTTAGTTCATACTCAATGTATGTTTCAAGAGCACTAGAAATTCAAATAATCGATTTGAATTTTGCTGATTCAAATTGATAATGCAGATGTTGACTGCATTATTGTACACCAACAAATCTTTGTTGAAGGTTATATGGAGCACCTCACACTGTTTACTATTAGTTAGAGGTTACACTAATTGGTTAAGCACCTGCAATGATGGTGTTTCTTTTAACAACAAACGCTACATAAGTGCCTCAAATTAGCAACACACAGAAGACCTGGTGGTTAAGAAGTTGTAATACCATGGTGCCGTAATAGACTAGGACTAGTCAGCAGTCCCTTCAAGAGACAATACTTTCTATATAAAGGGTTTGCCTAAAATGGCACCAGCTTAACTGTAAGGGGCTTATAGGAGAGTACGTAACCTCACTCAGTCAAACCTGGAAAAAGAAAACTCAAAGAGTCAGAGAGTGAGGAGACCGGAACATTATGTAAGATTGTATTATGGACGTTACCCAGACAACATTGAAAAATACAATTACACAATAAAACACAAACAACATTTAAATATTCACCGCAAAACTAAATATCGTTAAAAATGGATTTTAACATTATTTTGTTTCTTTTCAAAAATAAGGTAACAGGAGTGTAGGGGTTCATAGGAAAAGTCTGAGCACTGCCAGTTATCAGGTGTTACATAAAAGAAACATGCTCCACATAGAGAAGCCACTGCTCCCACATCTCCACTCTTCCAACAGTAACTGTTCGCTTTAATTTATTACAAGGATTTCTTTTATACTAGAGGAATCTAAAGCTTGCTTTATTAAACAGTTTCTTAGCTGTTCAGGATTTCATTAAACTGACATGAATATTATTGTCATATATACAAAAGTGAAGCTGCATGTTTACCAGCTGTGATAGCATTGGTGGTATTGTATTCATGTTGTGAGTCTCTGTGAGCTTGGATGTCATCAGGACAGAATGTGGTCCTGGAGACACTCACTATAGCAAGAACTACCACAAAAGCAGTTTTTAGTATACTGACAGGGGTTCATGAAACAATTAGCCAAAACAATAAAACCACCTTCCTAATACTGTTAGTCCTCATGTCAACAAAGCTGCTCTGATCCATCATGGCATGAACTCTGCAAGACCTCTGAAGGTGTCCTCTGGTATCAACCATCAAGACGGTTGCAATAGATTATTTAAGTCAGCTGCGTGGATCAGACTTGTTTTTCCAGCACATCACAGATGCTCAATCGGATTGAGATCTGGAGAATTTGGAGGCCATATCAGTACCTTGATCTCTTTGTCATGATCCTCAAACTATCAAAATGTGTGTCCGAACTGTAACGCATGTAACGCAGAATGGCTTCAGGGAGCATTTTCCAGCTGAAAAAGATCACTGCCATAAGGGAATACAGTTGCCATGAAGGACTGTACGTGGTCTGCAACAATGTTTAGGTAAGTAATATGTGTCAAAGTAGCATTCACATGAATGCCAAGACCCATGGTTTCCCTGAAGAACATTGCCGAGAGCATCACACTCTCCACCAGCTTGCCCTCTTCCCACAGTGCATTCTGCTGCCATATCTTCCTCGGGTAAATGACATGCAGGCGCCTGACCATCCACATAATGAAAAATTAAACATGATTCATCAGACCAGGACATTTTATTCCATTGCTTCATGGTCCAGTTCTAAAGGATTGTACAGTAGATGACAGTGGTCAGGATGGACCTATCTGCCCCATATGCAGCAAGCTGCAATGCATTGTGTGTTCCGACACCTCTTTTTCCATAGCCAGCATTAAGGGTTTCACCCATTTATGCTTCAGTTGCCCGTCTTCGAGCCTTGGGCACCCATGATCCTGCTAGTTCACCAGTTGTCCTTCCTTCTACCACAAGGCTTCCTATTTTGGAGAAGCTCTGTCCCAGTAATCTAGCCATCACAATTTGGCCCTTGTCAAAGTCACTCAGACCATTGACCATTTTTTCTGCTTCCAGCACATTATCTCCAAGAACTGACTGTTCACTTGCTGCCTAGTAAACTACAACTACAACTTCACAGGTGCCATTGTAATGAGATCATCATAGTTATTCACTTCACCTGGTTTTTATGTTATGGCTGTCTCTGTCTGTGGACAGATTTTGGCAACATGACAGCTTCACAACTGTGCAAGATGAAGTCAGGAAACTTTACAGGTATGTAGTTGCAATTCAAAATGAAGGACGAGTTTGAAGATGGCTGTGGTCCGAGTACTTGTCGAGTAGTCATGCGTCAGAACATCAACATTCGGACAGGTTGGTGAGATCCCATTCCAAGATGGTCTCTAGATTTTGTAGAGTATAATGTAGAATGATGAGAGCTTTAACCTATTAAAGAGCTTAAACACCTTTTCCGACTGCTGTCTTTTCCAACAGCTTTAAAGAGATCTGACACCATGTCCCCATATGACAGTTTAAGGGAGGTCAACACAAACATCCACCAATCTATTCATTATCCTTGATTACCAAGTTGTGACAATCCATCCATAAAACCAATCATCTAGCTCCCTCGTTAATCAATGGATTTACCTCTATAGCATTGAGTCAATTCAGTGGCAGGATCTTCTAAGGGTCACTGCCAATAAATGCAGGTTCTTTGATAGACCTGAAAGCCGGTTGAACATGTGCCACCATCCTAAATGAAATAGTTCAGCTTCAATGTGACTTCAACTCATGAAGTCAAATATTCCAAACTTTATGGATGAAAGGCGGTGACAAGAAGAAACCTGACCCAACCTGGGAAAAGGTCCAAATTCCAAAGGTGGGCAGTTGAAGTTTATATAAGCTGTATTGCATGTTGCATTTCCCTCGAATAGACAATGAATTACACGTTAGAGTTCATGGTAAAACAGCTTTTACAGTCCCTATAAATTGGCATGAATCAGACTGATGATCAGATGACAGTATACTAAATGGTATTAACTCATAACCATAAATAATAGGCCTGATTTGGAAAGTAAGTAAGTAACGCCTTGTTTTTTGCACAGTAGTAAGTCAGCAGGTCACTTAGTTTTCTGTAAACCTTCCACAAGCACAGATTGTACAAGGCTTGGTAGAGAAGCCATCTGTTGTCTCCTGGCTACCATAACAACTCAAATCCAACTAATACCACTCTACTCCAGTCTAATCTATAAGAAAGGAAGTCCTTGAACATTCACTCAGTCAATTCACAAGACAGTCTTTTAAACTTAGCGAGGCTCTAAAGCTAGCTTACATTTAAGAGTATTTACAAGTTTAAGATTTTATACAATTATTTTGTTATTATATCACACAATTGAATCACCCCCACCCCAAAAAACATCAATATTTTACCAGGTTTTTACAATAATAGACCTTTAAAAAAAAATTTAAGTCAGAGGAGAGTTTGCCATATGCCCCTCTTTCTTTCTGTCTTTAGACATGTATATAAAGTAATATAGAAAACACACAAGCTGTGTGTGGTTCAGTCATGACATTCAATCAAGGCAGGTCAAAGAACACATGCATTTCTCTGTGGTTGCCATTCATGATTATAACCTTTTTCTGCACAAGTTATCACAAAAAATAAGCATGTATGTGCAAACTGCATAAAATTAAATCCAAACATGTATTTCAGAAAATCTGGGATTAATGCAAAAATAACACAGTGACCAATATAGTTTTACTCAAGGACATAGCCTGTTTTTGAAGTTCATGTCTGTCCCAGCTCCAAGACTGAAACTACCTAGAGCTCCGAGCATATGATTCTGAAGTCACATACACAATATTATTTTTACCCACGCTGTGGTAACAAACAGGAGTGTTATAATGAATTAATGAGATTTTCCCTGAAATATCCTTCTCTCGGGTAAGCTGAAGGGAGGGTTCTAGGTTGGGAGGTCAAGGTATAAAAGCAAAGAGGAGGCAGTGATTGGGAGTCACTCCCACGAACAACATTGAGGGATTACAGAAGACAGCAGAGAAGACTCACTGACGGAACAGAGGACACGGTAAGTGAGCCGATTCTCTTACTGACCGACCTACGCATGTTAGAAATAGATCAAGAGGTTAATAAGTCAAAATATGAATTATTGCCTTTAGTGAAGATTTATCATTGCTGTTACTTCACAGGAATATATATTTGAACTACTTTTGTCACCGTTTGTATTATCATTAGCACAAGTGTCTTGTGTTTAAATTAACTCACTAACAAGAGCTACATGCTTAAGAATATGTTCAGCTTGAGGAATGCTGTCTTGATTATTTTACTTCTAGAATCAGAAAGGTTTTCTTTTTATTAGGAATGTATTAAATAATTGGTGGACGTATGTCTATAATATTGTAAAGAGTCTTGAGATGACTTCTGTTGTGATTTGGCACAACATAAACAAAACTGAATTGAACCGAATCATAACTGTCCTATGCACAGACACAACAGTCATGAGCCACTGATGATGAGTCTATATTATTGTTTCTATTTGCAGACTGGATCTGTAACTTGCCATCAAGATGTCAAAGTAAGTATAAAGGCTTATAAACTATATTCAGCGAGAATCCTGAATCAAATCTATTATTGTAACGGTGTAAGGCAACATAATACCACAAATGGACATCTAATAAACCTATTTACCGTCATTGTAACAGTAATACTTTATGCAGTCTCAAAATTACCAATTCCTCCTTTTCACAAGGATGCCCAATGTTAATTTTTGAATTAATCTTGCATTGATATATTTAATATACAATGCTGACAGAATTCTTTTTTAATAAATAGTTTCTTGATTAATTTGATAGAAAGGCTCATGCAGGGATCAAAGTGATAACTCCTTCACAAGAACCAAAAACAGTAGTTTAGATGAACCAATTTAACATCTCTGCAGCCTCTATGATTCTTTAACAATTTTCACCTACTGTTTTTTTTATTTATCTACGGTATGGGTAAATCCTAATTGAGATAGACAGTGTGGATTTGATCTTGGAAGAGAGATTTCCAAGACAAGCTTTAATGGGATTAATTGGCAAGCACCTGAAAGAGGCAAACACCACTTGGGATAACCCGTTTTTGCATGGCATATGCTATGAGCACAGCCGCTTTGCTGTGTGCAAACGGGCAACAAAACTATCATAATCCAGAATAAATCTTTGCATTATGATACAAGATTTGACACACCTGCATTCAAACTGCATTATAATAAGTGTACCCCCTACTGAGTTCACATCCCCAGTCTAGTTGACATAAAATAGATGGTGGAAGCCAATATTTTGCAAAACAGAAATTTTTATATATGTAACCAATATGTATGAACTCACCAGATCACAGTTATGTCTTATGTCCAGATTAGACTCTGCCAGCAGGTTCTTTTCCATTTTAAGCACTAATCCATCCTCACAGGAGAGGAATAAGGTGGTGGGTGGAGAGTAGGGGGAGTTTATCCTGTAATGAGAAATGACAACCATGGCATGTTGTAGGTGTACGGTATCATGACGTAAGACAACTTTGGACACAGAAAAAGGAAGTTTTTGCTATGCATTTAAACAGAAACAATTATACTATGGAGAGAGACACATTTGGACTTGGCCCTGAACGTCTTGCACTTTTAATCAAATAAGTTTAGAGCAGCTGATGATGTTTGAAATGAGATGAAGTAATAGTCTGATTCCTTGTGTTTTACTTTTTTCTCTTTTCAGAGTATTTAAGAAGACCAGCGGGAACGGACATGTAAGTGGCCTCTACGATATAGTCATTACAGGGCACCCCTTTGGCAGAGGGAGGAGTGCAATTTGTATGTCGCTGTTCCAACTTCCAGAAATAGCTTCCAAATTCTTGTAACCTTGGTGAACCGTTTTCCTCTCTGCTTTTTTCCATTTCTCTCAGATTGCCCTGTACTTGGGGAAGAGAGACTTTGTGGACAATGTGGATTCTGTGGAAGTAGTTGGTGCGTGGCACAGTTTCCTCTAAACAAATGTACACACTGTGTATGCGAGTCTGTGAAATGTAAGGCCGTTAAATGATTATTCTATTTGCAGATGGGGTAGTTAAAGTGGACCCTGCTGGTCTTGAAGGCAGAAAAGGTACTTTTATTTTATACACTGTCAATTATAAACATTATAAACCATGAACCTAAACAACACAGACTAATATGCAACGATATCCTTTTCCATTGCAGTATATATCTACCTCGCTTGTGCCTTCCGCTATGGAAGTGACGACTTGGATGTCATTGGGCTGTCCTTCAGGAGAGACATCTGGATCAGGCGCATTCAGGTGTATCCACCTGTAGAAACCCCACCTAAAACACCAATGATGGAATCCCTCCTGAAGAAAGTTGGAGAGCAAGGACATCCCTTTTCGTTCCAGGTGAGGAAGCATAATCTCCTTACATAACATCGGCTGAGTCCTGTTGCTCGGTCCAATCTTATTTTGATCAAACCCAGATTATAGTATCACCTTTATTATCCAGTCATCATTTTAAAGTTTAATGTTTCTTCTTGTTTCAGATGCCAACAGATCTTCCATGCTCAGTGTCATTACAGCCTGGGCCAGGAGATGCTGGCAAGGTACAACTACAGAACATTTTATTCTGTCTTTTCTTGTGCTCATACATTACATTGATGTTTGACAAACTACACTCTATTTGGATTTTGTTCTGTTGTAGGCTTGTGGTGTGGACTTTGAGGTTAAAGCATACCTTGCCAACGCACCCGACAATCCAGATGAAGTCGTTGAGAAAAAGTACGTCTGCTCATAGTTAAACCATACTATCAGCGTACTCTGGGCAATATTTAGTTAAATAAATTACATGCAGACTCATTAACTATGTCTTTAATCTGCTCTTAGGGACACATGCCGTCTGATGATTCGTAAAATACAGTTTGCACCAGCTAACAACAAAGCTGGACCCAAGGCTGAAATCTCTAAGCAGTTTATGATGTCTGACAAACCAGTTCACTTGGAGGCTGAACTTGAAAAGGAGGTATGTGAAAGTTAAAAACTGTATTTTTGGCAATATAAATATTAGCTTTTTGCTAAATTATTGTAAATAAATTATTCTTATTTTTAGATTTATTACCACGGAGATCCTATCACCATCAAAGTAAAAATCAACAACGAAACCACCAAGACCGTGAAGAAAATCAAAGTCTCAGGTAGGCAACAAGAAAATGGTAAAAGTTTGGTTTAATTTAAAGTTCAAATAGAATATATATTTAGATTTTTTTAGCCAACACCTCTAACCTGAACTATTTTGTATTTTTAGTTGAGCAGCTAACAAGTGTGGTCCTGTACTGCTCTGACGTGTACGCCAAGGAAGTCTCTTCTCAGGAGTTTGCGTAAGTAAACAGGGTTTGGGTCATTTTAGATTCAGTTTTATGAATGATTTTATTAAATACCAATACCAAATACCAGCCTATAAAAATATCCTCAGATCCTAGCATTTCTACATTTCATCTGTACAGCTATTAATGAGAAAAAAATGCTTTGTTACAATTCCATTTCATCTTAAAGTATGGTTTGAGAATAAGTAAATCAATGCAAATAATGGCGTTTAAGTCAAACGTGTCTTCTTATTTATGTGTTGTACGCATTATATTTCATGTATTTATGTACTATTACACACAGGGAGACAGTAAATGCCAACTCTACATTTGAGAAGTCCCTCCAAATAATCCCCCTGCTTTCCAACAACAAAGAGAAGCGAGGTCTTGCGGTGGACGGACGGCTAAAAGACGAGGACACCAACCTCGCATCCACAACACTGTAAGACATGCTAGGTCTTTCACCAGAGGGCTTACAGTGAGGTCACGACAGGCTTTTATCCTCTTAATGACTGGTGGTGATGCGGCTACACATTGTGTCATCCACTTATGGTGTCTTAAACCAAATCCTCTGGCTCTGAAAGGTAAACTATTCCTGTCTCCTCACAGGAGTCAAGGAGAAAAGGAGATGCAAGGAATCATTATCTCCTATAAAGTCAAGGTCAATCTGTTGGTGTCCAGTGGAGGGTAAGGCTTAACTGAATAGAAATATTAACTCATAATTCCTTTTTATTTTGTGACAAATTGTCCAAACTAAAGGTTCCTTTTATTGCTTCTCTCTCACCAAAGCCTGCTAGGTGGCCTAACAGGAAGGTAAATATTGATTATCCTTCCTTCATTCTCTTGTGCCATTTTGGTGAAGACTGAAAGAATAAGATTTAATGTAATTTAAATTTTGTTTTTCAGCGATGTCACTGTGGAGCTTCCTCTGACTCTGATGTCCCCAAAACCTGCAGGTGAGTGCAGCATTTTTCATATCATTGCCATTCAAATGCATGCTGAGACATTTCACTGAAACAAATCAGGCGGTAGGGAATTTTCTGTTGCTCATCTGATCATTTTTTAAGTCATGTTTTCCCCTTTTGTCTTTTTTTGTACATGTCATTGCTGTTCACTGAGCAGAAGTGTAAGTATAAAATAGTCTCTGTGGAAAAAGCATGTATTTATCTGTGGCTGCGGTATTTTTGTCAGACTGTAACTAATTTTCTCATGTGTAATTGTGTGTTTTAATAACCACAGCAAATTGGATTAAATGCCTCTTTAATTCAGGTGAGGAACACGCCGTCATTAAGTTTAACGGTGCTCACTTCTTCAAGGGTTACTGTCCTTTTAAGCACCCCTAAACACAAAACTACTAGATCAAGTTTATGATACACAAACAATAAAGTCAAATGGCAGTCATTTGTAAAACAAGCATTTGATAATTTAAGGTTACATGATCTTCTGACAGAAGCAAAAATGTGACAGCCCTTGAAGGAGTGCACTGTTTCACCCTTTTAACAGTGTTGCACTTGTGTGGAATATTCAATTTGAATAGTTGTAACGTTAAAGAAGATTTTTTGTAAGATCCTCCAGTAGCTCCTTATATCAGCATGTATGCTGATTTAGGAAATTATGCAATAGCTACCACGATATGCATTAGATATAGTGCCCATATTATGAATAACCAAAAAGTGGAAGTCTGCATTAGGTTAGTTGTATTCACGTCAGTATAGAAAATTAGATGAAATCTGTTCTGTAAGTTACCTTGGTGTGATGTTGGACTCCGTTGTCATTTCATGCACAGGGCGGACATCAAACTCGAGTCCACGGATTGATAACCAGCGAAGGAAAATCACCTCTCTGACAGAGAACACAGAAGAAAAGGAATTCAACACCGATGAAGAAAAGCACAAAGTGTCATGGAGTGACTACAATGCTCTGATTTTCCCTGTACATACACATTTTTATTTATAAATCACTGCAAAAGCTCTATCGCTGTAAGAGTCAAAACGCTGCGACATTTCTCTCAATGCCATCATAGCATTGTATAGAATTAAACATGTATTGCACCGTTGTCAAAGGAAATGTCCAATAGACATAGAGTAGACCTTTCTGGACATGTTAAGGGTACTGAACATGCAGAGCTTAATTTACGCATATTCTTTATTGTTGTGTCATTAGAGCAATAAGATATGAAGAATACAGCTGTGGGATCAACATTCACAAAACACTTCTACTTGTGTCACGCTTCGTAGGAAATATGACAAAATAAACACAGTTTCCCTAAATGTTGACGTCTTTGTTAATTTTATTCAGTATCTCTGTGTCAATATTTATTGCAACACTACAAAAAGGGGAGATACAACACAA
>OMNN01041184.1:32770-62102 GCA_900302755.1 Chromis chromis
TTGCAAATCCTTGGTTTTTTTTTAAAGTGTGATAGAAATGAAGTTACTATTAGGCTGTTATTATAATTGTTATCATAGATAGACTATGAATATGAGGTTGTTTTGGCCAGTCTTTACTACAACTTCAGACGGTCTTGAGACAAGTTTTGTCTATCATATGTTTACATGTGTTTTCTGGACATGGCAGGAACAGAAACAGTGTAGTTAAATATAACATTAATATATGTTTTTATTTTATAGTTGTTGTTTTTTTTAAATCACATATTCAATAGAATACCTAATTTTTCTTTCTAGTAATAACTATGTTTTGACTATGTTTGCTAGAGTTGTATTTTGTTATATTAATAAATATATAAATACCCAAGTCGCCAGGTCAGCTGAGGCCTTTCTGTGTGGAGTTTGAATGTTCTCCATGTGCCTGCATTGGTTTTCACTAGGCGCTCTAGCTTCCTCCCACAGTTCAAAAATAGCGTAAGAGGTTAATTGATGATTCTAAATTGGATGTAGGTGTGAGTTTGAGTGTGCCTCTTTGTCTATCTCTTTGTGTTCGCCCTGTGATGGACTGGTTGCCTGGCCAGGGTGCCCAAGATCAGCTGGGATAGACTCCAACCCCTCCACGACCCTCCAAAGGATGAAGCGGGTAGAGAAAATAGATTGAGATAGTCCATAGTATGACAGTACACAGACACTTTTTTGACTCCTCTATTTGTAGTCTAAGAAACCTTTTTTAGGCAGCATGCATGGTACAACAGACAATCTGCCACATGATGTTCTGGATCACATCCACCAAAAATGTCTGTCAACTTCACCAAGCCCTTCAGGAAGAATGGGACAACATGCTATAAACAGCATCAACAACCGCATTTATTCTTGCAAAACAGTGACTGGATACTGGATTGTGATTGCAGATTTCTGATACTTGGTTGTTTCATGATGTCCATTCTGTTGTAGAGGAGCCGTGTGTTGGTAAAACTAATACTTATCCCCTTATGTAGTTTTAATAAAGCATTTTACACTTTCTGGTGCATTTTTCACTTTAGTATATTATTTTACACTTTATTGTGCATTTTGTATCTTACTGTATTTTTCTATTTTGTTATATATTTGCAATTCGGTGGTGGTCACTTTACTTTTTCTGCTTGCTACTGTAAAGAATAGAATTTCCCCTTGGGGATCAATAAAGTATTTGTATTCTTTTCTAGATAGCAGATAGATAGATAGATAGATAGATAGATAGATAGATAGATAGATAGATAGATAGATAGATAGATAGATAGATAGATAGATAGATAGATAGATAGATAGATAGATAGATAGATAGATACTTCATTCATCCCCCTTGGGGAAAATTCAAGGTATCCAGACAGATAAGTAAAGAACTATCTATTCTATTCTATTCTATTCTATTCTATTCTATTCTATTCTATTCTATTAACCGTGCAATAAACCAATATTACTGGGCCCACCAGGACCCATGCACCACACCCCTCATTATTACTGGTTTCTATTTTCACATGCACCTTTTGTACTTCATACTACTGTATTTATTGCAATCTGTACTCTTATAATGCTCTATTTTTTTTGCACGCCAATTGTATGCTCTTTTGTGCATTGTCCCTCTATCTTGTATGTAACATGTCTATATCTATTCTAGTTTAATCTAGTCAAATAAAGAATGGATAAAACTTAATAAAATATTACATATTGTGTTTTATGTATCTTCAGTTTAATTAGATGCTATTAAAGAGTCTTTGTTGAAACTACTGGAACCAGTCTAAGAGGACATATTTAGACTTATATGTCATTAAAATTCCACTTTACTTTTAATTGTTCAGTCTACTATAACTGCAGCCCTGTTTGTACCTTTAATACAAGAACTCACTTTCCCTGACCTCCTTCTCTGCTCTGGTATCATTTTCAGTCTATATCAGCTGTACTATATTGTATTTTGTGATGTAAATGATACTTTCCCTCCGTGTGGGCGGGGCCACGCACACCTGGATTCCTTACGTGCTGCTACGTCAGGTGTTTGAAGCTCAGGAATTCAGCACGAAAAAATCCTGCTCGACCTGATCGACGGAAACAGCGCGCATAAAGTCGTGTCACTGCAGTCCCACAGCCACATAAACTGTACATCTCGGAAAGGGGTCACTGCACTGCTAGGGAATTCTTTTTTTAAAACTACACCAATATGACGAGTATTTTACCCGAAGTGGCGGATTTTGCTGACTTCAAAAAACAGTGTCTTGCGACCGAGAACTGGCTGAGTAAGTATAACGAGAATGGGATGCAAGTGTGGGTAGAAGTTCCTCCTGCAAATAAGAAACATCACGTCCCTAAGGTCCACAAGATCAAGGTAAGTTCATTGATTTAAAAAAAAAAATCCTAGAAATCTCTGTTCTGTCTCTGCTTTGAGTTTGACCTGTTTCTGTAACTCGTATTTAGTGTAAAATGACCATCAAAGACGTGTCGGCTGCCACCATGTACGACGTAATTCATGACGGCCAGTACCGTAAGAAGTGGGATCCTGCCATGCTAGAGAGCTTTGACATCGCCCAGCTCTCTAAGAATGCTGATGTGGGATATTATTCATGTGAGGGCTCTTGATCTTTTGCTGTTGTTTTCACTCAATCCTCTGTGTGACCAACATGTTAGTCTGCAGGGTAGGCCTCATTCACTTTCACCTGTTACACAAGAGAAACACTGGGATGGAATTAATTAATGAAATATTGATTATTTTAATACAACAATCTGACCATGAATAAATATAAATGATAACTACAGAATGCACATCTGTATAGATCCTCAGCCATCCAGATCTTGGTTATCCTCAGTGTTTCAAATGGACTTTTATTGGTTCTTTAAGAAGGTTCACGTTCTAATCCAAAGAGGCCTCTTCAGTTTTACAGATGTTGTTGTTGGTTTCTAAGCTTTTAAATGGGCCACTCATATAGCAGAACTCTTACACGCTGAGGTCGACCAACCAGATGCTGCTAGATGTTTCGAGATCCAGAGCCGATCGAGTGGCTGATCCTAATCTCTGCAACAGTTTATAGTTCCACGTTAGAACTGCTCAGACTTTAGAAGCTTTTGTGTTGCTCTTTACTTTGACAAGCTGACTTCATCTGTTATTGTGTTGTATCTTTTATTATTTATTATTTTATTGTCTTTTAGTCATTGTGTTTGACTTTGTCTTAAAGAGTTGCTTTCGTAATCGTACTGCATTTTGGTGCAACTCTAGTTGTTTTTAAATGTAATTCATAAACGCAGTAAACTTTGGCTTCTAACTGACTGATGGGGGTTCCTAGGTGTTTATTCTTATCCCCAAACTGGTCTTGGGTCTTGAGTCTTGGGTTTTTAATCGACCATTAGCCATGAGATTTTGAGATGAGAATAAATATACCTGGAACTCTCCATCTGCCAGTTAGAACCGAGGAGGCCTCTTGGATATGAGGTGAAACATCTTCAAGAACTCACAAAACAAAAACATTACATTCCTTACAAATGTACTGTCAATTAGTAAAACCTTAAACTAGACTGGATATTCATTCAAGTGTCAACACTCTTCCATCTAGTTCTACTTCATTAAATCCTGTTGCTGCTGTTGACACTTTCCTAAGCTGACGCAGCGTTCAGGGATGCAGACTGAGTGGCTTCCTGTTACACCAGTGTATTTATTGCCATAACAAAGGTTGCACTTAAATGGAAGGCTGTGACAGTGACACCAAAGGAGAACGTCTGCCACAGTATAACCAGTTTTTTATGACATTTTCTTTCTTCCTCTTGCAGGGCTTTGTCCAAAGCCAATAAAGAACAGAGATGTTGTGACTCTGCGTTCGTGGCAGACGACGGATGACGAGTACATTATCGTTAACTTCTCAGTCAAACACCCGGTAAACCTCCTCCTCCTCCTCCACTCACTGCAAAGCACATAGAAACCACTGCTGTATAAACATACTACACCTATTGCCTTAATGTTTTGTGTGCACTGATTTTTTTAAACTGCTGCTTTACCTGTGAACATGTTTATCATTTTGACAGTCTCGCATGTAAAAGTTTCATAATATCTTTAATATAAACCTGTTTAAATGCAGTTTTTGTGCTTATTCTGCAAACTTTTTTGGTTCGATCACAGAAATATCCTCCCAGCAAGGATCTTGTGAGAGCGGTTTCCATGCTGACTGGCTACTTCATCAAACCCACAGGACCAAATAGCTGCACTTTTATATACCTCTCACAGGCCGACCCCAAAGGTGAGACCACATCCAACCACTGCTTTTGTTATGTCCAAATTGAGAGTTCTTCCTGAGCATTTTCTCGGAGTTGTTTTTAAAGTTTGTGCATTTTTCTGTAGGTTCTCTTCCGAAGTGGGTGGTAAACAGAGCGTCCACGCGTCTGGCTCCTCGGGTATGTAACATCACACAGGGAAAAACACTTGTTTGCTCACTGTAAACGGCGGAGTTGAGGGTAATGAGGTTAAACGAGTAACAGCGTGTCTTGGCGGTGTGGGTGTGAGTCCACGAGGTGATTTAAAAAGTGTGTAAGAGGTGTGTTCACATGATGGAGTGAGGGTTTCATGTGTCTTAAAGGACAATGGTAACCATAGAAACACAACTGAACGGCCCGTCCCGGTGAGGCTGCTGACAAAGGAGTATCTCAGCTCGAGCTCTCCTGGCAGAACTCGTTCCCCGGGTTTCATATCTTCTGCTGATTGAAACTATGCAGGACGAAGTGTATGTAGTGTGAGAAGCCGCCATTGAGAGGCTCGTGCCTTTAATTAAACAGAGAACTTCTAGTTCAGTAACAATGACTTCTGTAAACTAACACCATAAAGAAAGAACCTCAAAGGGGGGAAATATCAAAATATCAAAGAAATAATTCAATATAAGTCTGTAAGTAAATTAAAAAATGACACTATTTGAGCTGGGCTGTGATCCTTTTATTAGGGATCAACAATGAACAAATCACAGTTCATGTTTAGTTCAGAGAAGTTTTTATAAAGTCGACTTCTGGATCTCGCCTCCTCGCTTAAATCTAGGAGTTGAGTTGCCACCAATGACTATTTTGATTGTCCCTTAATGTCCCAATTGCTTTATTGATTCAATCCAAGTCAAGTCACAGTTATTTATATAGCACATTTCAAACAGCAGACATTGTGCTTCCCCATAGAGAAATGACATTAATGTTACAAATATTCAGACCCTGCAATATTAAACTATACTGAATTACCTGATTAGTTTAAAATTCACATTTAGATCTTACAACATTATGCATAGAAAACCCAACAAATCCTCAACAAATCATTTTGCTTATCAGGCTGAGAAGTCTGGCTGTATTAACACTTGAAATCCTGGAATGAGTGATTTACCTGATTAAATTTTTGCCTGACTGAAAAAAAACACACGTAGAAGAGTGAAATAAAATCACCTACAGTGTCCAAAACATCAGTGATGAACCAGATCCAGCATGCAATCTGGGAGGCAAAGATTTCTGTTCACCTCTTATGGCAAAATATCATGTTTAACTTCCATTCATAGTGAGTCAGAGAGCTCTAAATAGTTTCTCACAATCAGTTCAACCCATCTGGCTGCTTGCCGTTTAATCAGTGTCGCGCAGTGTTCACTGAGCGGCTTTATCTTGAGCTTTGTTGACCAAGAATGAAGGTGTGGGTGTAACCCTGATTGTCACACTGTGGCCCTCTGATAACCATGTGTTCTGCACCCAGGTGATGAGGTGTGTGCACAAGGCGGGCCGGGACTACCCAGAGTGGAAGGAGCAGAACTCCCCTGACCAGAAGCCCTGGCTCAACCCTGAGCAGAACACGCTGCCCACGATGGACCCCGCCGAGCTGTCGATACAGAGAGCGGACTCACTGGAGAACGTGGACGAAAGCTCCAAGGTGGACGCTCAGGACAGTGAGGACAGCAGCTAAATCGGCTCACAGCGATGGGAGGAAGGGTGGCCGAGATAGACTGTATATACTCATGAAAAAAAAAAAAAAAAAGACTTGAGACCTCCAGCTTTCTGTGAGATCACCCGAATCCTCCAGTTTTCCAAATCAGTGTGTGCCTTTTGGGATGAGCAAGAGTATGAAGTGTTTACAACCGTCTTAGCAGATGGAAATGAGCACAGATCAAGTTCACCTCAGTCCGTGTTGAACTAAGCTAAACGTCTCGAGTGTTCACTACCACGGTGTAATGACAACATGCAGGGTTAGAGGTGTCGGGGTGTGACATTGTTACAGCACTACATTTACAATAGGTCCTCTGTCGGGCCATTTTTAGTTGCAGCTACGTAAAATACACAAGAAAAGAAGTGAAGCATAATCATCCACTAGTGGTTCGTTACAAGTGACTGTGAATGGAAATAGGATTAGGTATTGTAGTTAAAGTTAGGTATTTCTAACACTTTTTCGTTACAAAAATAATTGTTAAGACACACTAGAAACAATTTTTTCCTTTGGAGGGTGTACGAGGCAGACGCTTACAATTTAACTTGTATTAATATGTTCACATTGCTATAACACAGGTTTCATGTTGATGGTTGTAAAGGTTTTAGAGCTTAATGCAACTGATACGGCTTTTAAATGCGAACATTTTATTGTTAACTCGTTTTATTTACAGTTTGGAGAGCAACTTTGCTGTAAATTTGTCTTCAGTGTGTAATGAACAAGGCTTTTTGGAGGTTTGTTTGATTTTACTCAGATGTGCAATCTAAGCATTGTAAGTTATGCAGATGCTAGACTTCCATTGACCTCGCATTGAGGAGATGAGAATGAACATCTAGTTCGGCTGTATTAACATTTAAAATGTACATAGCAATATCACTTTACCTGAAGGATTGAAATAACCATAAAGGCTACCTTTTATTTTATTTATTTATTTTTAAGTAATTACATGTTCAGATTAAGTCATGATGGAGAACAGATCCTGGAATCAAGCCCTGCAAGCTGAGATCATTAGTTTTTTTTTCTTTTCGATATTTAATGTTAACAGTGTTGCAGTGTCTTGGCTGTTTTAAAAAAAATAAATATCACACGGTTAACATACTTTAGCAATCACTGTCATTGACTGCATTCCTCTTATGTGACAGTCAGTCTCAGGAGAAACCAACCTACAAAGTGGAACAAGTTTTGCTGGTGGTACCTGAAAGAACCAGTTCATGTCCAGCTCTGGTGCAGGTTCTCCAAGTAAACAAAGACAAAGGCTACTAGAGTTCAAAACTTGTTTTATTATTATTTGTTATCTTGTTAATGAAAAATGTTTGAGATCATTAAGAAAAAAAAAGGTAATCAAATGGAAAAACCAGATATTCCTTTTTCATGAAGATGGTGCACATAATAAGACAGTGTTGAGATGCAGCAGGCAGGTATTTACATAGAGCGTCACAAATGTTTAAAAATACACAAATGTACCTTACAGCTTTAAAACCACCGGTCTAATATTGGAGAGGTGCTCCTTGTGCCATCGGGCCATGAACACAGTACCTCTAGGGGTCTACTGTGGTGTCTGGCTCTGGTGTGCTGGCAGTGGATCCTCTAAGTCCTGTGGATTTTGGGTTGAGGCCTCCGTTTATTCCAGCACATCCTGCTTGACCAGACTGGGATATGTGGAGTTTGTAGGCCAGGTCAGCACCTCAGGCAAAGTCTTTGTTACGTTCCTCAAACTGTTCCTCAGCAGCTCTTACAGTGTAACAAAATGATCCATGACATCCACTTCACCTGTGTTTTTAATGTTGTAGCTGATCAGCATATAAAAGCATAACACATCATGCTCCAGAGGCATTCATCTGTGTTCTATGAAGGTTCCAAAGCATGCAGACTTACTTTCCAGCCACAGGTTGCATCTACTGATTTTACTTATCTTGAACCACAGAGACCAAAAATTTGAAAGCACCAGACTGTATTTAATTGGAATGCAAACCTCAGAGCCTCCATTGCACACAGATAAACACCCCATTACAAGCTTTAAGTCCTACTTTGTTTGGCACCTCAAATATACAGTTTATACATGAAGTAACAACAGTATAGTTAAGCCCAGGAGCAGTGTATGTCATGTATAAAACATAAAAACTACTAGACAGTATCAAAGTATGGTAAGTAGTCTTCAAGAGCAGTCATTGAAAAGTATATTTACATAAATTAATTCATACATAATTACAAATAATTGTTTAATATTCTAAAAACTGCTGTACAATATGTTCAGCAATATATAGATCAGTGATATTTACCAGAAGTCTTGCACTATTGTTTACTCTTATAGTATGTAAGGCTATACTGTCTTTGTACCAAATGTGTCAATGTGTACTGAAATATATGTCTCTATTTTATATCAGTATTAGATTTGTGTACAGTGCACACATGAAATAATCTAAACTTTATACATTTGCAAGCAGAAATGTCAGGACTTGAGGAAAAAGTGAAAAAAGGCTGTTCCTAATTAGGTATTCAGATTCTATGAATGGCATGACGTAGCAGGAGATATTCATCAGTGCTATAATTTGTCACTAAAATGTCTACAAAGGTTCTGCCTACACATTTCCGCATGCTAAAAAGCTATAAAAGTGATTTCCTGTGAATACATCCTGATGGGGTCGAAATCATCGTCTATCACAGTCGATCTCTGGCAGCATGCGTGATCTTTGAAACTGAGCCTTTGACAGAGTATATATTCTCCTTACGTGGGGGACTTTGATTGAGACTGTTAGTCATACATCAGTCATCTTGAAGCTGAGACAGATTGGGGGCCAGAGTCTGTGGGAGGAAGGTAATGACGTGCAGTGAAGTGTCCATCCAACTCTCTCTCTCTGCTGCCACCTAGTGCACAGTCCTCTCCTTTTGCCTTTGGTAGTCTGAAATAAGAACAGACAAGACATAATTACAGTACTGAAGGGGGCCTCGTTACATAATCTCCTACCAGGATGATTTAATTCAGTGACTCCAAAGACAGTTTTTTGTTGTGTCTTGTTGAAGACATGCAGTCAGATAGTTATTATGTGGGTACTATAACATACTGGTCTCTACATGTTTCAGGACAATCACCACATTATTAAGAGATGCACTCACCAGCAACTTTATTAGGTACACCTGTGAAATCTAATGGCTTTAAATGCAACAGCTCTGCCATAAATTCTAGTTTTATTAAGGTTCCACATTTCCACTTCTTGTTGACATTGACAAAAGAGGGATGACTGTACTTAATGTTTAATATCTTTGTGAGCGGTGTTCCAAATATTTTGTCCATTATCTTACATTGGGGGGCCAAAATATTAGGAGCACTTCTAAACATAATGACGTCCAGTACACCACCATCGGCTATCACGCCCAGATTAAGCACCATCATTTTAGTTGGTCTGAATATAATTCTGTTTTATCTGATGTTTTCTTAATATTAATACTACACAACAAATCCAAAATTTCAACTGTTTTCAGATGCTGTTAGAAGAACATTAAGTATATATCTGTCTTAAAGCATTTTTTTTGCTTTTGCAAGACAAATTCTGCATTAAAAAAAAAAGAAAATACTGTAAATCTCTGATTCTCCCAAGGCATCTTTACAATGGGCTAAACCAAAAGACATGACTGCAGCATATAAATGGTCATTCCCAGGTTGTCATCATGCTTTTGAAGTGATTTAGTAGACAAAGACTTACTGTAAGGAAAGAAGCGAACCCTCATCA
Source organism: Chromis chromis (assembly GCA_900302755.1). Classification (NCBI taxonomy): domain Eukaryota; kingdom Metazoa; phylum Chordata; class Actinopteri; family Pomacentridae; genus Chromis; species Chromis chromis. The sequence continues at coordinate 42,449 of OMNN01041184.1, forward strand.
GGATTTCTCGTGCAGTCTTTAGAATCTCTACAGCCTAAAGAAGACAAATGTTATTCTTGATGAAATTTGTTTCCACAGAATGCATGTTATTCAAACCTCCACGACATAAATACATTTGCATATACAGCATATGACACAGATACAGTCGTATATAGACTATATAATGCTCAACTGTAATTAGTGAGCTTTGGAATTAATGCAACACTGAATACAATACATTGGTTGCTTAATCAGGCGTTCTTGGTATGAACAAGTGCCTACGTAGCAGTGACGTGCAGTCAGGGTAGGCAGGGTAGGCAGTGCCTACCCAAGGTTGAATTGAAATGAATGAAATATTAATTGTAATTTATTTGTTTTAATTATAATATAATCATAATTTATTTTTTCAATTTCCGATAGCCTACAGTACCTATTGGTTTGAAAGTGTCAGCATTTTGTGCTTTTCATAGCCCAAATGACTCAACACCGCTATCTCCTGGTACAGCAGAGAGGCTGCACAAGTCACTCACTCCTGCGCTGTATTACGGTGAAGGCCACGCCCTCTCCTGAAGGCACACTGCTGCTCTGCCTTTGCCAGCCATATCAGTGTATGGATGTGTTTGCGCATGCGCAGTCAGTTCCCCAATATGAAAATCATTTACGTAGAAAGGCAGATCGCTACGCTGCCTTTGGACATAACTGTGCTATGCTAAATGCTCTATGTACGTTCACAGTGCATTAGTGAATTGATACAGCGCTGCTACGCTCTCTAGCTAGTTGGCGGGATAACAGGCAGGATGACAGCGCAAGAGACGATAAAAAAATTTTCACAACTTTCTTTTGAGGAAAAACTCCAACTTTTAAAAGATGGGAGACCAACACCTGAGCTACCAGACCTGCACCAAAGGAAAGGTCAGAAAATTGTTCGTACTTTCCATGGAGAATGGTACAAAAGGAAGGACTGGCTTTGTGGATGTGCCTCACTGAACTGGCTGTTATGCTTTCCATGTTTGCTGTTTGGCAGCACCACCGACAAGGTCTGTACAAATGCGGGATACTGTGATTTGAAAAACTTGCCCTGTGTCATAGCCAAACATGAAAAATCAGTGGTCCACATACAGAGCCAGTTTGCTCTGAAAACATTTGGCCACAGCAGAACTGACCTGGCTTTGGACGAGCAACTACGGCTGGGTGTTAGCATGCACAATGAGAAAGTAAAAAAAAACCCAGAGAGATCCTTAAAAGTCTCATTCTTCATCTTCAAATAAAGTAAGTCTAAACGCTCTCTCTCTCTCTCTCCTTCTTTAATGGTGTTTTACGATCTTGATTTTGTTAGATTAACACTTGCCAGCCGAAACATATGAAATTGTCATTGGTGTCGACATTGGTGGTCTCGATTTACAACACCCTGCCTACCCAACCCTAGTGCACACGACACGTCACTGCTACGTAGTAATGCTTTAACATGTATATTTGACATTTACATGATACAATGGGAATTGAAATGTGTAATTAGAATGTTTCTAAAGATAAGCCTATTTTACACAGATGTCTGCAAGCATTGCTGATATATACAACCAACTTACGACACCATAAATTATTGCACATCTAGTCTTATGTCATGTGATGAATGGGCCAAGGCACAGCTATGGGAATAATGGCTCTCTCCAAGAAGGTATTCATAGTGTTGCATGTTGTACAGATAGCTGTTTGAGTATCAGATGAATATTTTTGAAGGATTAGAACATTTCACTAGGTGCAAAACGAAATGCAAAAATAATGTTTTCAAATGTTGCTTTTGGCTTTGTTCTGAAAATGAAATTTAAAAAATCTAAATTTGTGCTACATCCTAATTAGTAATGGACTTTTGACCGTTTTTTTCGCATCCAAGACTGACTGAAAATATGTCATGAGTGTCTTTTATTATTATGCACAAGCTCTAAGCTGAAGAGGTGTGTCAGTAGAACCTCATAAATACAGTCCACATTCTGGAAAAAACAAAAACAATAACACACGTGTTAAAGCTGCACTTTGAACCTGTTCAGACTGCAGTGAAGACGAAGAGGCATAAGTAAAGTAATTTGACATTTTTATACATATGCAGAGAAAATGATTTGAACAGTCAGGTAATGTAAATAGAAATTTAGTGAAAGTAGATTAACCAACCACATTAATAGATACTGTAAGATAATCAGTTGCATTAAGATCTCAGCTTCAAACACTGCTCTGACTTACTTTTGAGTGCTCTATGTCTTGAAAATCGACCTCATTCACAGAAAGAACCTGGTCCCCCTCCTGTAGCCCTGCTCTGTGGGCGTCTGAATCTGGAACCACCTGCCAACACATTACACACACAGGCATTCAGAAATTACAAGTCACCGTGTGGACAATTTTGAAAGCAGAGTAACACGTACATAAAAGCCACACCAAACACCAGGCCTGCACTCACACACCTTGGATATAAAGATTCCTAATTGTGACGCCTTGCCTCCGCGGATGTTGAAACCCAGCTGTGCTCCTGGAGGCTTCTTTAAAACAATGGTGCGAGGTAGGAACTGGGTGAGCTCGTTGTTGTAGTCAGGGTGATGAACCCGCTGAAAATGAACGAAGAAAAGAAGAACGGCTGAACAATGTACCACAGAATTGTCAGTCTCTGTGTTAGATTCTTCTTACATGTCATAAGATACAATAATTTTGATGCAGGACGTCAATATCAGAGGACAAGTAACATATTCAGTCTCATATGTTTGGTAAATAGATAAACAAAAGTTATAAATACGAGCCTGAAAGTTAATTTCTTTAAATCAGATATCCTGAAAACACTACACAGACAATAAAACATGAACCAATGCCCTTGAAACTTACTAGCTTTTAGCAGAGCTTTCAACTACATGACATTGTCTTCACTTTTGAAGTCAGTGTGAACACCTCCTTAATTATATGGAGCCGTTCACTGACTCCCAGTGAATCAGACTTTGGCACATTTCCAGTCAATGCAGTGACTAGTTTTGGTCTGACAGTGGATGGTGTGTGTTTCCAGTCTCTCATTAAGTCTCTTTTCCATTAACAAAGACGCACATTTAACAGACTACACCAAACTCTCTGTGAACATCAAAACCTGTCCAAATATTGACTAAAAAAGTAAGAGCCAGATAGAGCTCAAGGTGGCCACCAACACTGGAAGTCACCTTTAGGTTCTCTGTGTATGACCACCCATTATCAGATGACCAGATTTTCATATCCTGTAACAACATCTGTGCCATCTCAATGATGACTGAAAACCCTCTATTCCCTGATAAAGACCTTAAGATGCAGATGAACGTCTCAGAAAAAAACTAGTAGACAATGGTGGACGTTGAGTTGACTTTTGTAACATCTGTCAAAGTTTTATATGGGTTTAAACACTGAGTGTGGTTGTGTGGTTGAGTTAAATGTGGCAAACCTCCTGGGGCGGTATCCATGCTGGTGGGTTCTCATAAGAAGGCAGGAATACCACTGGGAGCTGGTAGTCATCATAAGGAATTTTCTGATCCATTCTTATTGGAAACACCTACAGAGAGAGAAGCTCACTGTTATGAAACGTCATTCCTTCAAGTTTTGTGCCACCACCTTTTATAAACAGGCAACAACCATCTTAATGAATCTACGTCATTGTGAACTAAAGTCCTATGTTTACAAAAACCAAAAAGCTTAAGCAAATAAGCAGTGTGTGAATCATACATTTGCCATAAAGAGACAACATGCACTCATTTTTTTTTTAAAGTTCATTAACTACAGTGCTACTATATCTCTTTTTTTTTGTAAGTATTTTTTGAGGGAGAGTTTTTCCCACTTTATTGATAGAGAGAGAGACAGGGTGAAAGGGGGACAGAGGAGAGTGACATGCAGAAAGGTCTTGAGCCGGACTCGAACTCATGACTAAGGGACTGAGCCCATGTGGTATCACCTTAGCTCAGTGAGCTAAACGGCGGCCCAGTGCTACTATATCTTAAGGTACAATTAAATACATTACTTCTGTCATATCTAGGCCTTATTTCTGACTATCAGTGGTGGAAGAAGTAGCTTTTAAGTACAAATATGCTACAATGTTGAAATACTACACTAGTTTTTCATTCAACATTAACAGAGTATTAGAATAACAATAGAAGAGAATATATTTATTTGTCATTGTACATGTACAACAAAATTGTATGCAAACCTATTCAAGTGCAAGACAGCAAAGTGTATCAAGTCAGAGGTATATAGATAAAAAAAAAAAAAAAAGAAAATGCTTCTAAACTAACTACAACATATTATTTTAAAAGGGAAGATTCATAAAAGGAAACATACACAAGACACCATATACACATATACACAAAATATACATATATAATGTCTTATTTTAAGCTATTATGACACATCAAACTGTATTTATTGACTACATTTAGTATTTTTATGAGAACTTAAGCAGCTTGGAAGTACAAACAAAACGCGCAACAACAAGACCAAAGCATAAAATTAGCTTTGTTAAATATCACTGTATGTCAGCTGTGTTTACCTCTCTAATAACTTATTGTCTCTACTAAAACAGAGTTACCAGAGAGACTGGTGACAGTACATTGATGTACTCAAGATAACAAAACTAAAACTAAGTGTTTTAGCCGACACTGAATAATGATACGTTGCAGTAATATGCAAACCCGTTGCTAGCTAACGACGCTTAGCTCGTTAGCTAACTTCAAAACGAGCTCGCTTTGCTCTACTAACCCTGAATTACTCTGACATTCACTATTATCAACGTGTGAACGATAAAATTAAAATACTACATAACATTTGGATGGAAACACGCAGAATAAATGCCATAAAACAACAAAAAATCATCTCACCTGCCAGTCTGAGAGCTAGCAGTGTACTCCTCTTGTATGAAGCAGTAAGTGGCACTCAGCGCGTCACCGCCCCCTGCTGCTGTGGAGGAGTCACTGCAACCTGGCTGTATACAACAACCTGTGGGCTGTTGCTGTTTGAGTGTAATGCATGGGCCTAGTTTGTGCAAGTTTTTTATAATTTTGCTAAAGCATTTTTAATTGACTTTTTTACTGAAGTTGTAAAGCCATAAGTATAGTGCATCAGTCACCAGGCTATACTTACCTCTCATAACTTAGAGACTAGCCGTATGTAATGTCCACTGAACTTCCTCAGATAAGTTTGTGTAATTTACACAGAGGCTGTAATATAATAGATTGTATATTTACTGTGTTTGCTTGACATAAATCAACATATAATTACAGATCAGCTCACCATTCCTGTCCCACATCTTTAACTGTAAAATAAGCACACATGTTGGCAATTTTATATAATTTATCCAGTCCCAAAATTAAGATCACACACTTTAATTTCTACTATCTACTGCAATCTCTCATGTAGGTATGCATTTAATTGACAACTAAAAGAAACTGTGTAGCCAAATGCACCTACTTGGTATAGCTAATTTGAATTTAGCTGCTGCATGAAAACTTATATTGCTGTCATGCTGTGGTGTCATAAAATTGAGCTATAAATGCAGACTGATGAAAACAGAAGTCAACCACTGATGGATGCTGTTCACTGTTTCACGCAGGTTTCAAGTCTCTGCAGGTTTTTACTCTGCAATTATATGAAACCGAACCCGCACTGACTGGCACGTATGAAAAGTGCATACCTGATACACAAACAAATCTAAGAAAAACAATAAAAAGACAAGTTTAAGAGAATGAGCAGTGATGTAAATCATGAATTTTGCATGAAATAAAAACAAGCATTCAGTGTCAGTCTGCTGAAACCACTTTGAGTAGTTCCATAGCTGCAGTGCTTCTATATCCAAAATACAAGCAAATACATTATTTCTACAGTAAGTAGGATTTAGTTCTGACTAGCAGTGTTGGATAGTTGTACTTACTGTACTGTTGGATAGTCTGTCTTAACACATCATGGTGTATTTGTTGATTAAATGTTGTATTTGTACCTAAAGTTGCACAACATTAAGATACAATGATCCAAATGATCTCTAGACTCAGCTGTCTGCAGGGAAGCTCACAGGCTGCAGAGAAAGAACCAAGATGCGAGTTTAGTGCGCTTTAGGCAGGTTTCAGGTTATTTGATCCCAACTGAAGGAAAAGTCTGTGTTTATAGTTTTTCTTGATTAACTGTGATCATTTTTGACATACATTAGGTATGCAGTTTTTGCAGACTATAACCTGCTGGATGCGTAATTACGCACGTATGGATGTGTTTGCGCGCTGTTGACACACACAACAGTCTACCAACAATTCAATTTTATTCATATAGCGCAAATTCACAACATATGTAATCTCACAGCGCATAGTAAGGTACAGACGTTACGAATTATAAACAGCGAAAAGAAAACAGAAAACCCAACAATCCAAAGTTGCTTTTGGATTCCCTATGAGCAAGCAGTCAGCGACGGTGGGAAGGAACCAAAACCCCCTAAGACAGGGAGGGGTGAAAAACGACATGGAGCAGTATCTGCAGAAACTCAGAGGAATATTCACTTTTTAAAAACTTTTCTGCAGAAATAATAGAAAAACTTTTTTTTTTTTTTAAATCGGAATCAGCTAGAATTTATAAAAAGTCTTGGCTGAAGTTTTGATCAGTTTCTTCATCAGGATCATCAATTAAGCGTCTGTCTTGAATATTAGATTTGATTTATAATGACCTTGGGGAGCAGGATAATTTTCTCTTCCCACAAGCTCAAACCTATCAGTCACTGGCGCGCGGAGCCAAATATCTAAGTAAATATGTACCTGTAAGCTGAAAGTTTCCCTGCATGAGTGAAAAAGAGGCACGGTGTCCTCCCTCCCTCCCTCTCTGCTAGGCTACACCTTCTCACCCGCCTTCATTAACGTGGATCCATTCATAGTCAGTTCACGGACTCACTGCATGTGAAAAGGATGCGAGGGAAGCAGAGTGGAGGCAAAGAGAGCTGGTTTCCCAAGAAGAGAGTTCACTGCATCATTTAATGTAATGACCCAGTTTGGTTCATGGTGAGTCAGTCTTGGTTTATTAGATAGATAGATAGATAGATAGATAGATAGATAGATAGATAGATAGATAGACAGACAGACAGACAACTTTTTTTTAAATGCTCTCTTTTTTTTGTGCACAGGTATGTTTTAAAAAAGGACAAGCACCTCTTTGCGGCACCTCCTTCTCCAGGACACACTGGTAAGTGATGTAATTGGTTTTGTCCCCCATGATGCAAAGGATTAAACGATTAATGCAGAAATCCCTCTGGACATTTTCTGCTTGGACATTTTGGCTTAAAGCTGACAGGCTGAAGCTTAATGGTTTTGTCCTTCTGGTCACATGGAAATCAAACTACAGAAGCTAATTCAACACCTCTTTACATCATAATTTATTGGGTTGTTTTATGTTGTTTTTTGTATTATACATAACTGAAAACAGTTCCTTTTGTTTTTGTGTTTTGTGTTTTGTTTTTTTTATTTAGTAACCAAAGACTCTGTGGTATTGACAGGTTCTCCTAAACAGCAAACCCAGGAAAAGGGAAAAATATCCCTATGCATCCCAATGCAATTCCTAATCATGTAAAAGACAGACAAGAAAAAAAAAAAACTGTTAGAACAACAAAAACATGTCAAATTTTGTTAAAACACTTAAGTTTGTTCAAAAAAAAATTTATTTTACACAACTTTTACTGTTGTTCCATGAATCTAGATAGACCACACTCCTATACAAAGAAAAAAACACACACCAAGAGTTGCCAACACAGAAAAAAAACAACATATTGCACAATGTTGGAAAACGTTTTGTTTTAAATACTGAATTTAGAGGTATTGTGTCTCCAAATTTCTGTCAAAACAAGGATTTTAGATGGCTGTCAAGCGGTTAAGAGCTTCTTGGTTAAATTTTAAACAAACAAAGAAGGAAGCATTTGTTGGATGGGGAAAGCTTAAGGAAGGTCACAGCAGAGCAACGCAATCCTTGGTCCAAGAGGATGTTGAACCTTTTTCGCCTGCATGAAGATACATATCAGTGAGATTGTGAGAGTGTGAGAGTGTGACCTTGTTTTTACACTTTAATCCATTTATCTGTCACTGACTTAACATCAATCATTTAAGTAAATCTAATTTGTTGAGAGGAGTACACCCACTCCATATTTGTGCCTATAATTACAGTTTACATTGTCAACCAGCGTCAAGTGATAAAGGCCATGTGGATAAACAAAGTGGTGAAGTGTGTTGTCATTTAATCTGCTGAAGAACATACGTACCTGTGAGCGCTGTGCGTTTATTTAATGAGGGTTTGCCCACAGTGTGAAATTATATGCTTCAGCTTTGAGGTGGCGCTCTGTATGCGGTGAGAGAGCAGCAATTAAGATATCATTAAATAAATAAACAGCCAAGTCTCCCAGCTACTGTGTCAGACGGCGACACAGAACGGACACTGTTGTGAGGCACTCAACCATGAGGAGGTATTTGATTGTAATTGGGACACTTTTGTTCCATTTTGTCACCTTGTCACCAGTTGACAGTGCAGTTGGTCACATGTTACGGTTATTACTCAACATTCAGCTCATGTTTTAAAACTTCCTGGTTAGTCTGTGCAGTGAAACAACGTGTCTTATGTTTCACATTGGTGTCACTTAAACCTGTGGGCCTGCCCAAACCTGTTGCCATTAGCTGTAATCTCCTAGGAACATTTTACGAGGATGTCATTTTCTACCACAGACTAATTTCAAGTGGTGGCAGTTGAGTTTCACCTTAACATGTTTAATGTGTTCAAAACTTATGCCCTAACTTTGAACTCGTTTGTCATCCTGAGGGCTTTGACAATGGGGGAAAAAAAAGAACAATCTAAGCGAGGAGATAGCTGGCGAAACCCCAAGTCAAATCAAGTCAGACGAGAAACTGCTGGTTGTAAAGAGCCTTTTCACAATAGAAACCTTCCATTGCTCAATGCGTCTCGTCGGTGGGTGACAAATAATGTGAATTTCCCATGTCCTCTCCAGCAAAGGGGGCCGAAACTTGGCACGACGAGGGAAGATGTGCACCAACATGTTGCCTAAAATCCTGCCATGACCTGTGTCGCGGTCTGCTGCACATGTCGAAACAAAAGCGTCTAGCAATCCAAAGCCCTTTAAACCCCAGTTTATCAAAATGGTTTTTTTCTCACACTGTTCGTATGTTTGTTCTGAACTTACACTCAATGTTTTTCTTCCTGCTGCTCTCAGTGCGTGGCTGTGCCTGTCACTGTGTCTGATTGTGCTGCAGAGGCTCCAATAGTGTGACTTCACTCTCAGGCCGCTCTCAATGCCCCATGGTGCTGGCCATTGTAAGGGCTGCCAGTGGCTGCGCTCCCTTTGCACACAGGCTCTATTGAGGCAGTTATTGAGCAGGGATTGCCTTAATACTCAAAGAAACTCCCCCCCCTCCCCATTTGCTCTCTGTCACAGTCGTCCTTTTTCCCCCCTCTAATGCTCCACATAGGTTCAGGGCGGTGAATGAGACCAGATCTCTCCTCTGCATCCTGCTTCATATTGGGGCTCTCTTCATCCTTCTTCAAGGCTGCAGGTATCAGGTGTCCAGAATCTGCATTTTCTACATCGTGGATGAGGAGAAGAAATGATGTCTCACAACAACAGCTGCTGCAGATTTTGCTGCAGGGGCTTGTACAGCTGCAACTGGGGGAGCTCGAGTGAAAATAAGAGAAAAGTGAGTATTTTTAGCCATATTTATGTGTATATTTAAGCTTTAGTTTATTTAATTACATCATTAGGGAGCTCAGACAAGTTCTAATTTTCTTCATAACTGCGTTGCACAGGAGTACGTGACCTTTAACGAATAATGTGCCTCAAAATGCTTCACTGATTGTTGTTTTCAGGTTCTTTGTACTTCCACCAAGGAAAACCTTTACAAATCCCTGTAATCAGGGATTAACATTCCACCTGACTGAATTCAGGAATATAAAATATTGGCAAGTTCTGCAATGGGTCCTGTGATTCAAATCATATCAAAACTGATGCTTTTATAAGAAGACGAAAGCTTTTCAAATGTTGTTACAGCAAATAAACTGTCAATAAAGTCAAGAGTAAATTGCTAAAAATGCATTTGTGTGCCAAGAAAGAAAAAAAACCCTCACAGGCCCTAACAGGCTTGTTATGGACTTATCTGGAACAGGATTACGCAGGGGGAGGAGGATGATGGTGGTCTATAATTTTGCATGAAAAAAATAAAAATAAATGAGAGTGTGGTGCAAAGTGGAGGTGTGCAGTTGATGGTATAAGAGCATGAAAGGACTGTTTGTGCTGAGGCGTCGCAGCTCAGTGCAGGGCAATTTACCAACTATGAAGAAATGTTGGATTTGTTCCATTGTCTTCTCGCATCACACTCACTTTGGAATCAGTTCACACACCAGCGCACATACTTTCACCTGCACACAACACAGGAAAGATTCTTATCACATCACTCAGAACTGTAAAAGCCTTTAGGTGCTAAAAAAATAAACAACATTCCACCTGTTTTATTTCATTTCAGTGTGCATGCTGCTGGTTCTCAGTGGTCACGTTGGTGTCTCTGCTGTCCCTGTGCTGGATGTACATTTGTCTTGTCACTTATAATGACCGCGAGGACGTTAACTCGTGAGTGATCCCACACCCACGTGATGAAAACCCAGAATCCTTCCTTTTTTTCTTTGTTTTTTCTTTCTTTCTTTCTTTATTTATCGGTGATCTTTATTCTGTTAACCTTGTGCTACCCAATATTGTTCTATCATCAGGCAGGGGTTCACAGAGCTCAAAAAGTGGGTGAACTGGTTCATGGTGCTGATCATCATTTCCGCAGTGTTAACCAGCTACTGTGTTCTGCTGCTGGTGAGGAAAATCTAACACCAAATATTATAACAGCTTCGAAACAAGTGTCTAGAAGCCATAGTTGCAGTTACATGTTTTACAATTTTTCTGTTACAGCTCTTCGCACTGTTCCAAATTGCCTTAGGAGAACCACTTGACTTACATTGGCTGCACAAGGTAGTGTCAACATTTAACTGTCAAACCCTTTTCCAAATAGCACGTCAACGTCTGAGTTTGCTCAAGTCACTAAATGTCATATTTGCTTTTATCTCTGTGCAGATCTTCTTATTTTTCGGTGTCGTATTCCTCGCTTTCGGGGTCACAGGAGTTAGTCTGAAGTGGCAGCAAGAATGGCCAACTGTGCCTCTTTCACTCCAGGTACAGCGAGAGTGCAGATACACATAATGAGGATGTAAATATTTGGGTATTTTTTTTGTGTGCCTCTAAGCAGTGTGAGAACATAATGTGTTTTTGATGTGTCTTGGCAGGCCACCGGTCCGTTCTTACAGTTTGGTGCCGTTGGAGCCTTCACTCTGCTGAGCTCGTTTGTCTTCCAGGGCTTCCACAGGGCCAAAAAAGGTATGCGTCAGACATCATTAGTCAGACATCGTTGAAAACGAAACGTCGATATGACTCATAAGCAATTATAACACTCTGTATAGACACAACATTTTACCAGACATGAATATAATGAATAAAAACCTAAAAAATCTCAATAAAATTCTATCCATTCTTTTGGGGGAATAAGTCTAACATCTCTACAACAGAATAGATGTCAGGAAACAACCAAACATGCACTATATTGGAAATTATAATTGGCAGATTGAGAGTGAGGTCATAGGCCAGAAATCACATGTCAGTAATGAGTCACACACCTGCAACGAACATCTTGAATTGTTTGGGAAAGTTGGCGGGTATTTTGTGTGAGACAGAATCACATGGTCAGACACATCCATCCACAGCTGTCTGGAATGATTCCTTAGATGACAATTTGTGAAGGTGTGTACATTCACGTGTCCGACCCTAACTGACCTGCCTGCATCCAACAGCCCGTTCTCATCTTTCTCTTGTCATCTGTGGCCTTGAGTCATTTGATCAAAGCTGCATGTCAAGGTGACCTTTAATAGTCACAGGACAAAGGAGTGTCTGGGTACTTGATTATTGTCCTTAAAAGCCACATCTGACAGGGTGTAGATGAACTCAACGGTTGAGAATTTGTCATCAGTTGAACATCTCAAAAACCTTTTGTGTGTTTTAAACTACCAACTTTATTTTCCTTGCAGCACTCCCTATTTTTCATTTGTTCAGTTACGAAATTGTGGCTCATCAGGTTTTTGACCAGGAAACAGTTTTTACAAGATAAGATTACGATTATCTTGATCCAAGACTCAAAATCAGAATGTAGCTGGAAAGACAAAGTCAGTATTGTTATAATAAAGAGCAAAGAGCCCAGATGAATACGATTAAATATAAAAAATAATATCTAAATATGTTAAATGTCTGTGTTGATATGTTTATTGGGACGTTAAATGTCTCGGCTTTCATCCTATTTTGCTGCACATCTTGCTCAGGATAAAGCATTTTTGTTTTTAAACACATACATAAATGCCAGTTTTCTTAATAAATTATGTAATTTGCCAAAATTGTATAGACATAAAATATTGGTCAGTTCTTGCAGTGAAAGAAAAAGTATCAAAATGGATACAAGGAAGGAGTCTGGTGCATCATTGGAAAGCACCAAGTGACTGGAAGGAAAGGGACTTACATGGGACTGTACAGGGCAAAGCAGCGTTAACTAAAGACCATTATTTTCTCCAGGTCACAAGTTCCTGATTGCGGTGGTATTTCTCGTGGTGTCAGCAGCCATCTTCCTGTGTCCCCTGTTCATCCAGTCTCCTTGTCTAATAGACCCGGGGGAATTACCTGAAAAGCCAAAACTCATTGGTCACAGAGGCGCGCCGATGGTAAGCATTGTGTTTTACTTGACAACGCCTTAAAAATAAACAGGGCACATCTTGTATAGTGTATTTGTCATTTGTGCATCTTTAGAAAGAGCTGCAGGGCAGTGACCGAGCAGGTAAGTCAATGGAGGGCAGTTACCTGCTCATTTAAAGGGATAGTTCAACATTTTGATAACTATTTGCTCTCTTGGTCCTCCTAGCCAAGAAATAGCCCAGCCCACAATTTCCAAGTTCTACACTTGAGTTTTTTTGCTTGACTTTTAGCAGCACTGATCTTAATGTTTAACTCCAAGATTAGACGAGAGTGACAATCTTTTCATCTTAATTATGGCAGGTAGGTAAATGAGTGTAGACCTTATCAAACTATTTCTTTAATATGTAAACCGCCCAACAGAAAAATCAAATGCTAAAATCCAAGCAAAGATCATTATTTTCCTCTTATGCCAAGTGCTGCATGCAACATATTAGATTTTGTTTACAGTATTTGGTTTAAATGTAATTACTTTGCATTCATTTTCACAGCTCCACAGTGGAGCAAAGGCTCTACCCCTGGCTCAGGTGTGAGTAAATGTCCAGTCATGTGAGGGCCCCATGTGCCGCTCTGCTCTGCCCTTGTTAGTTTGCTCTGCTGCTGGGTCACCAATAAGCCCCATTTAACACCGTGCGCTGCAGGGTTGTGTGTGTTCACACAGCTTTAGGGTAGTCAGGGCACTTAAGCACATGAGTGTGTCTCACCCATCTGTCCTCGCTGTGTTCAGCTGGCTCCAGAGAACACCATGATGTCCTTCGACAGGAGCATCGCGTGCAGTGTGACAGCCTTTGAAACAGACGTGCAGCTCAGGTACAGTGAAAATGGGCTCAAATTTAGAGTCGTCAGCTACTTTTTTTAGTGACTGGGTTGAAGAGTGAAAGCATTTGCATAATTTAATGCAGGAACACTAAAGTTAAGTTTTAAAGAGTCAGTATCAGTTTTTTGTCAATATTTCAAGCATGTGCACAAAGACAAAAATTAAAAATGCTTACAGCATATTTTAAAATAAACAGATGATCAAAGTCCTGTACATGTTTTAAAAAAAAACAGGCAACAACAAAGATATGTGCAAAAAAGCAAGAAAAATCAATTTCTAGAACAAAATACAATAAATATATAATACTAAACTAATAAGACCATCAACCAAAAGCCATTGAAAGCATGTACATCTTAAGATTTTTCTGAATAGTGTCAATGGAGACTGAAAGAGGAAAGCGATTCCAAAGCTTTGGAGCTGCCACTGCACAGGTACAGTCTTCCTTAAATGCAGTATTTTAGGCAACAGTTGTTTTGGTCCAACAAAGGCAGTGAAGAGGAAGACTGTTAGCCAATGACCATTGATCTAAACAATCCTCATATTCTTGTTAAAAATTGGTTCTGCAAATAAATAATTACAGTGTCTTTTCTAGGCTTTAAGAATAAATACACTGTGTTTTTGTGATAAAAAGTAAATGTAGACACGACTTTAAAAAACAATTATTTTGTCTTCCTGATTTCAGTAAAGACAGAATTCCCTTCTTGATGCATGACAATAAGTCTGAGTTCTTGCTGAGGACAACAAATGTTAAAGAGAAGTTCCCCAAAAAGAAATTCATCCTCAGCACTAACCTGACCTTCGAGGAATTACAGAGTCTGAATGCAGGTGAATGGTTCCTAAAGGTGAGGCCTGTGCTTCTATACATGCTTGTCCACGCATTTGCTTGTAGATGCTAATGTAGGCCTTTTTAGACATGCACTCCTTTCTGTTAATCTGACAGCTTTATGCATGAATGAGCACCCTGATCACTTTTCTGTAAAAGTCACTACAGCAATCTTTCGAGGTTGGATATAGTTTCATTTTCATATCACTTTGAACATGAACTGCACCCAGTCATATTAACAGATAGGCATGCACAAATGATGGTCATTTGAGTTGTGTAAAGTGATGTAGAAAAAGGCTTTTTCCACATTCCAGCACCATTATTGGTTCAAAAACATCCCAGTGCATATTTCTCATTCACTGTGCCCGACAATTTTTACAATACTTTTTCACATTACAAACTTAAGTGTCCATCACAATAAAACTGTGTTGAAGACAGAACAGGACACATTAAAAAGACTCACCAATGTGAATGTAATTTAGGTTTGACAAAATGCGAACAGGAGCTAAAGTTTAGTTTGTTGCTTCCACCTGTTTGTAGGAGTATTTCCTCTGAATGTATTAAATGCCTGCAGCATCAGTCAGCAGCTGGAGACATACAGATATCTCCAAAGAGATACAGCTGCACACATTTACGCATGTGGAACAACAGGGTCACTTAATGTTTCTTATTAAATGATCCCCGACATGGACACAGGATTGATCAGGATCTAACAGTAAAGGACAAAGTGTTATTTTCTTTACCTAAGACATGCAGCATACTACAGAAAAATGACTTGTTATCTGACTTTCCAGATGGATCCCTTCCACTCAGTGTCCCAGCTCTCAGAAGAGGAGAAAGACACAGCCAGGAATCAGACTATTCCCTCCTTACTTGAGCTCCTTAACCTCGCGAAACAGCACAACATCTCAGTTTTATTTGACCTATACAGTCCCAACCCGGAAAATGACACAGTGGACACGGTGGACACCATCTTAAAGTCTGGCATTGACCCGAGCCTGGTAAGTCTAATTCTAATCCCTTTTGTGGGTTTTGATTGAGATATTTCATGATAAGACACATTTTTAAGAACTCTTTTTTTTCACAGGTTCTCTGGCTTCCTTCAGAAGAAAGAGAATATGTAAACATGACAGCACCAGGCTTCATCCAGATCTATAACAATGAAAACGATATGCAGAATGAAGGAGGAAGGCACCTCAATGTGAAGTACAGCAAACTGAGCATGAATAGAATCAGGTAAAATAAAAACAGGTAACATTATTTATTATCTGAGTGTCAGTGCCAGGGGGCATGAACAGTAGTGTGTTTATTAAAAATGTGTTTGTAGCATGCCGAGACACAGTGCTGCTGCTTAACATAGAAGATCGGCCTCCAGGGAATGAGATTCAAACAGCATCTCCACCCAGGAGTGTTGCTAAATGGATAAGCAGACCGACCATAAAACAAAAATTGTAGCAACATGTTTTGAGAATTTGCATTGCATTCTGAATGATCTCACTGTGCATGGAGTGTTGCTGCTGTCTGAGCCAGGATTTTCAACTTCCAGTGAGAACTCTCAGTAGGTCTAAACTGGGTTTGAGGGATATGATTGACTTTTGCCCACAAATAACAATATAGCAGGCTAGCAGCCAAATACTGAAACAACTAACGTTAGCAGCCTAATACTGAAACAACTAATGCTAGCAGCCCAATACTGAAAGAAACGTTTTGTTGAAAAAAAAAAAACAGTAACACCGACACTTTTTTTCCCACACTGACACTCGGCTGTCAGACAGGCTATTTCATGTGACATGATGACATCGCGTCACTGCAGCGACAAATAATAATGCAATTAGCATTATTTTTTTCCCTACGTTGCAAAATAAAAGTCAATTTGAAAAAATGGAAAATGATACTGAAAAAAAAATACTGAGGACATGACCTCGGTGTCCTCAATGGTAGCTACGGCCATGTGTCTGAGTCTTGTTCATTAAATTTATTTGTAGGTGGAACAAGTCAATACATTAACACTGTTAACACATGTGTGACTGGTGAAGGGTCACGATGCTTGTATTGTGCCGGGTGCATTTGTGTATATATTCTTTTATTCTGTATTATGTGTTATTATGTATTGTACGCATTAGGGATGGACCAATATGAGTTTTTCAGGGCCGATACCGATGTCAATTATCGGTAATCAAGAAAGACTGATAACCGATATTTGGCGCCAATATGTGTTAATTCTAATGTTTTAACAGCATGTGATAGCAGAGAACCTGTCATCAATAACTATATCTTAAAGTGTAATTAATTATTGTTGTCCAGATTCTGTTTTAGGGTAATCTGTGACTGCCTTCTACCTTAGCCGCTAGCCGTTAGCATAGCCTTAGCCACTGTGAGAGTAGCTAATTTTCTGGTTTGTAGCAACGGCTTGTGTTTCTTGTTCAGTTTTTGCAGTTTCTAGTTGAGAGACATTTTTGAAACCAGAGGATGACTACAGACAGACAGAGGTGGCTGCACAAAACCTGAAGTAGTCCATTTAATTTATCAATAATCAGCCAATAAAAATGCAGATACCAATAATCGGAAAAATACCAAATATCGGCAACAACAATCATCAGCAAGGGTGATAATCAGTCGATCCCTAGTACACATACTCTTTATTGGTATAATTTATTGTTTATTGATTGTGGTATTTAAACAAATGCTAAAAATGATATAATATACATATGCACACATACAGATACTCACAGATCTTTACACATAGCTTCAAACATACATTTACTGTACACACACATACACACACAAATATTAATGTTCCCACTTCACATAGATTCCTATCTACAAATTGTATATACTTATACTCTCTTCCTTTACCAACACTGTAATCTAGAAAAGTCCCACTTGTTCTATGTCCTATTTCAAATGTGTTTGTGTTTGACAGGGAACTTCGGATGAAGAATGTCACAGTGAACCTGTGGGTGGTTAATGAGCGCTGGCTGTTCTCTCTGCTGTGGTGTGCAGGGGCCAGCTCTGTCACTACCAACTCCTGCCACCTCCTAAAAGATATGGACCAGCCTGACTGGGTCATGGTGAGCGATTATTCAGCACTGAATACCATTATTTCAAGGTTTTGTTTTGGAGTTTGCACCAGTGTATTTGTGTGTTATACACTTTGACCCTATGGCCATGTTTTTTTGTGTTTCAGGCTCGTCCCAGATACAGAATAACATGGATTTTAGTGGATATAGCATCTGTTCTGATAATGACTGGAATCTACATCTTTCAATGGTAAGCTGAGCAGAGGTTTTCTGTTCAAATTTGTTGCATAAAAATGTTAATGAAAGTGAACAGACTGACTCATACACTTCACTGTTTCTGACAGGAAAACACACCGTTTCGGTCACAGAGAAGGTACTGTAAATTTCTGTTTTAATATCGTAACAGTGGGGCTGCATGGGATAACTGTTGTTGTTATTTTCATGGTTAATCAGTTAACTGTTAAAAGACCAGTGTGTAGGATTTAGTGACATCTAGTGGAGGAGATGCAGATTGCAACCACCCTCAGCTCTCCCCTTCCAGGTGTGTAGGAGAACCAATGGTGGCTCCTACTTAAGGAACAAAATGCAAATGACCATCTCTAGAGGCAGTGGTTGACTTGTATATTGTGGGATACTTGTAGAAACATGGAGGGCTCTGTGGGAAAGTACCCACTCCCTATGTAGATATTAAGTGGTCATTCTAAGGTAATGATTATGATTGTATATTAATGAAACACAATTATGACTGTTGCATTTCTGCCAACAGATCTCCCTAAATCATGCACACTGGACATTTAAGACTATAAAAATAACTCAAGCAATTAATTGATTATATAATTAACTGCATATAACGTTCACTTTATAACTTATAATAATACTAAGATGTCAACTTTTGGTGGCCCTTTTTAATATGTCACAAATGCTTTTTAAGTTGTTTATTATTGTCTTAGTTAACACTAACAATTAGATTTTATTGATCAGGTTAACCACTTTGTCAACATTTAAAACTGCAGACTTGGGTTAAATCATTTCTTATTAATGAATTATTCAATCAGCAACATTATAATTTTATCGATAAGAAAAATAAAAAACACAAGTACCAGTTAAACACAAAGGTTGTTCTTAATAGTTTATAACTCATTAATTAATAATTATTTATGCCTTTTCTTCACTCGTGACAGATATGCAAAGAAACAACCCTTCATCCTGGAATGAGAAAGAACTGCATCCTTTCTTACCGACTGGGCAGTTTGACGGACATCAGAGGTTGTGACCCTGATACTGTCATTCATCCTTTTCTGTCCTGAGAGTGGTTTGGGCCTGAATCAGGAAGACTGAACTGATATACACTGTATTATAAAGCCATCAAAATTAAAATGTTGTTTACACAAAGATAGTAAGATCAAATATCAGTTTGATGTGACTGGATGGCAGCGTCCGTTTTTGTTGTTGTTGTTAACAGGGTTCAATGGGTTTCTTCTGTTCCTACTGAAATATACTGCTTTTGACAGTCTGATTGTATAACGTGCACTGTATATTTGCATTACTTTCCTTTTTATTTCACTGTTTTGCATTTGAGTTCTAAAGCAATGAATCATCGTGTCATTACTGGAGGAAAGACGAGTCTGTAATCTGAGCCATAAACACTAAAACTATTTTTACACTATGCTGTGTCCGTGTCTTTAACCCTTTACTGCAGTCTGTACTCTTGAGTTAAACACAGTGTTGAAGATGAACACGAGGCTTCGTTTGCTGGTTTCTCATTCTGTGTAGAACTTCAGGAAGATGATACTTTAGGTGGTGAAACAGAGATAGGCATATTTTCTGCACTTTACCTTTACATTAGGATAGGTAATGCAAAATAGTAGTAGGGCCTTACTGTTCTTACTATGAGAGGGGAAAGACTTTTACCACTCAGTCTGAATTGCCAATTTAATCCAGACAGGTGACAAAAACCAAAATAAAGTGTCTTATTGAGATGTTCAACTAGGCTGAGATCTTGTGATTGTGAAGGTCTTAACATACAACGATCAGTCACAACATTATGACCACTGACAGGTGAAGTGAATAACATTGATCATATTGGTACTATGTGGTGTTCTGCTGGAAAACCTTGGATTTTAACATCCGTGTTGATGAGACTTAGACACCCAAATAAACATTGTCCCAGAACAAGTACA
>OMNN01041186.1:0-11685 GCA_900302755.1 Chromis chromis
CACCTTGCCTTACATCACGATGCTGCCACCACCATGCTTCACGTCATGATGCTGCCACTATCATGCTTACATCACGATGCTGCCACCACCATGCTTCACGTCATGATGCTGCCACTATCATGCTTCACATCATGATGCTTCCACCACCATGCTTCATATCATGATGCTACCACCACCATGCTTCATATCATGATGCTGCCACCACCATGCTTCACATCATGATGCTGCCGCCACCTTGCCTTACATCACGATGCTGCCACCACCATGCTTCACGTCATGATGCTGCCACTATCATGCTTCACATCATGATGCTGCCACCACCATGCTTCATATCATGATGCTGCCACCACCATGCTTCATATCATGATGCCGCCACCACCATGCTTCACATCATGATGCTGCCCTTATCTTCTCACAGAGTTGCTTGGAGTGTTGTTTTGTCTTCGTGGTGTAGTTATATCCAGGTGTACTGATTCACCAGTGACTGGACCTTCCAGATACAGTTATATTTATATTACAGTCACCAAGACACATTTAGTGCACTCAGATGATCTCTGTTTCACTAATTGTGTGATTTCTGGCACCATTTTTAATTAACCAATATTACTTTGTAGAAATCAGTTTTTACTTTGACATTAAAGAGTCTTTTTTGGTAAATTATTGTCAGAAAAGGCAAATTTAATTGATTGAATCTATCAGATATAATCTCTCAAAGCCCATTACAGTTTTTTCCCATGAAAATTGTCACAGGGAGTGGCTAGCCCTTATCAAAGCTGCTTTCCTGGTAAGGAAACAAAACAATCCTCCTCCTCCTCTTCTTCGATATCTTTCCATCTCACTTGTCTATCACCCTCTTATCCCCGACTCCCATCTCCAAGCCTCGCTCTGTTTCCTTCACCGGTAACCTGAGCGAGGAGGAGGAGGAGGAGGAGGAATGTGATTCAGAGAGCGAACAGGAAAGATGGTGAAAGATAGCGAACAGGGGCGAGATGGGAAGAAAGGGCAAGGACAGGTAAGAGACGAGCTGAAATTAAACCCGCGGTGAATAAGTATGAAAGTTCGACAGGGTGCAGAGGACAGAGGCGGCGAGGAGAATGAGAGTATATGAGAAGGAAAGATAAGGTTGCAGGGCGAGAAAGGGTAAGTAGAGGGTGAAGAAGAGAAAGGTGATGGAAAGTAAATTAAATAAGAACACCTATGGGAGTTGAGATGAAACTGATATACAGGCCTGCTGCTGTGCTTTTATTAAAAATCGCATGTGGTCGAGGTCTGGTGTGATGACTGGTCCAGTTTGATTGATTGGAAATGTATTGTAGAATTGTTCTGCAGCGCACTGACTGGTTGTCTGTGGTGTTTTGATTATGTCACTATGCCCGAGCTTCACCCCGCAGCTTTCACATAACACACCGGCTTTTTTCACTCAAATTCATTTCTGCAGGGTTTGGACTATGTTTGTATCACTTTATATGACACTTACAGTGAAATTAAGCAAGAAAGTGCTTCACAACCTCATAAAATCAGACAGCACTTACAGAAAATGCTTTAAAAATAACTTTCCGACGACAAATCTGACCTGCTAACATGCCAAAGTAAAGCAATGACATCTGTGCACATTCATCTAACTGCCTAGTTTCATCATATTCATCCTAAGAAGCAGCAGAGGCACTCTACTACTAGGGGTGTAACGGTACACAGAAACCACGGTTCGGTACGGTTCGGTTCTCAGTTAAGGGGAAAAATAAAAAATAAAAAAAGCATTAGCATTAGCCATCCCATTCGCTAGCCATACAGACTAGGCTTATCACAGAAGCGCAGGAGAATAAATGGTCCATCACATCCTGTGGTCCACTGGAAACTCCTACTTGTTTTTAGTTCTGCAATACTGTGCAAACTAAAAACAAGTAGGAGTTTCCAGTGGACCACAGGATGTGACGCAGCAAATTGAACGCAGCAAATTAGCTGCAATCGTATCCAGGAAATAAGCTGTAATGTTACTAGTCTCGACACAGTTTTGATATCAGAATAATCCTCACAGCTGATCTACATGACGGAGTGACTTGTTTTCTGTAGTTAATCCAGCTGCTCACTTGCAACAGATGTCCACAAACACTGTTGCAACAAATTTGTGAAATCTGTCGGTATTTATTGTCACCTTTAAAATGGGTTTATACTCGGAGCAGAGCGTCACAGTTATACTTCATTACTTTTATGTTGTTGGACACATATAATCAAGTCCTCCTGCTCCAAGAGTGCAGTGTCTCTACTGACAAATGCTCTGCTCCCGGCCAGTGTTAGCATTTGAGAATGCTAGCTTAGCATTAGCATGAGCCTTAACTAGCTAGCTAGCTAAACCGGACAGCCACTAGATGTTTTTTTACAATTTGGTGCTGCAGAGCTTTTGAACATGACGGCAGAGAGTTGTGTTAGTTTTATGAACCTGTCTGGGCAGTCAGCAAACACACCTGTAACTCCATCTCATTAAACAGTAAGAGGCTCCACCTGGTGGAACAACCAGGAACTACAGCAAATCTACTGTAGATATTTTTAACATGAGGCCAGTGTAGGTTTACTTCCAGCTGTTTTTGTTTTAGTTGAATTTAAAAATAATACTATAGTTCTTTTTTATTATTTTACTAACTTTCCTTTAATTTTTTATTGTTACCCGAGTTTTATATTAGTGTTAGACATCTTTTATTTTCTTTCTCAGCTATATAGTAAATGAAGCTTTCATACCTTGATGTATTCTGCATTTACATAGTTTGATTGAGTGAATGAATGAATGGATCAATAAATGCCATTAAACAGTAAGAGGCTCCACCTGGTGGCGCAACCAGGTACTACAGCTAATCTACGATATATTTTATCCTTGGGGCAATCCTGGTTTCCTGCAGAAGTTCTTGTTTTAGTTATTTTAAAACTGAAATAGTCCAATTCATTTTTTATTTATTTTACAAACTTTGATTTTAAATTTCTTAGTGTTAGTGTTACTCGGCTAAATTGTGAATGAGGCTTTTGTACCTCAATGTACTCCAAGTTTAAATATAGACTGAATGATTTTTAAGCCTTTTTTTGTTTTGTTTTTTATTGATTAGATCATTAACGGCAATTAATCGATTAACAATCACTCATTAACGTCCAATATCAACATAGTAGATATGCTTATGTTGTAATCTTGGGTGTATCTATAAGAAAACTATATGTAAGTGCATTTACTCATTGCTGTTGGTCAACATTTAGGTCTGACTTAACAAGCCTTTAATGGAAACATGAGCAGTTTTATTGCTGAGACGTGAGTCGAGCTGCATGTCGTAAAAGGGGTTACAGAAAAGTTGGAATTGCGACCAAAGAGAGAGAAGGACGAGTAACCTTTTCCTGCTGCTACTCCCATAATTGGATTTTGACTTTCTTTCTGTGTGTGCTCGTGTTCGTGAGAAACAACTCCTGTTCCACCTCTCAAGACGATGGATCAGATAGCGGCCGGAGAAAATGACCAATTCTTCTCTCTTTCTCCCAGTGGGTTAGTCGACACACTCCGAGACACAGTTGAAAAGTTCAAACCAATCTCTCTGCAGCACACACGCAATCAATACACACCGCGTTATTTATAGCCGGACTGTTTTTATAATTACAAAGCGGCTACATGATATTTATGTTATAAATTTACGAGGTCGGCTGCTCGGCGCTGGAAAAATGAATCAAAAGCCGAGAACCTGTGTGTTCTGGTGCAGCTGAGTTTTGTTAATGCATCAGGTTTTCACTGCATCGGCTGCACAGAAACTAAATCACCGCAGCGAAGGGTTGGAGAAAATTAAACCTACTCGTGTATCTCACCGTCCAGCGGCAAGAGCACATATTTTAGAATTCAAGATGTGATTTTTAAGGCTTATTAATCTGTGCTGTGGTGAAGTTTTTCATTTAGGTGGAGCACAAAGCGGGGTAAATTAATCTATAATACACTAATGAAGATATTAAAAAATGCTTAGGAATAACAAAATAACCAACCTTTTCCCAAAGCTGTCATCTGTTTTATGTTTTTGTGTTTCAAATACTCGTTTAGTTTATAAAATGTGAGAAAAGTACCAAGGTGGCATCTTCAACTTACTTGTTTGGTCTCATTGTAAGTCTGAAACTTTAATATGTTAATTTAAGCTAGAAGGAGGAATGTTAATGAGTAAAAACCAAGCTGCTCTTCACTCAAAAACATGTTTCAGTACTTTTACTTTTATTGGGTGTTCCAGCCTGACTGTACAGAATGAAGTACACCGGGGCCCCAATACCTCCCTTATTTGGAAATTTTGCACTTTTGCCCATTTTCAAGGGTCAGTAATTTAAAAAATGTCCTCTGTTGGATCCATTCAATCATGTGGATCTGATGGAAACTATGCTGTAGGTATCCTCACCAAATGTCATGGCTGTGGGAGTTTTATTTCTGAAGATATTGAACCCTTAAAATGGCTTCCCAGGTCAGACGTTTTTCGTTGAGGGTGAAAATATAGAACTTCCCAGGTCTGAAAACTTCCTAAATCCTCAAAATTTAACCAAAACATTTGACAGA
Source organism: Chromis chromis (assembly GCA_900302755.1). NCBI lineage: Eukaryota > Metazoa > Chordata > Actinopteri > Pomacentridae > Chromis > Chromis chromis. The sequence goes on from OMNN01041186.1 coordinate 4,556, forward strand.
ATTTAGTTTTGAGTCACAAATAACAAATAAATGCACTCAAAAACTGAGACGGTTTAGCAACACCGCTCAATGAATCAACACAAACCGACCCAATGGGCACTTTTAAAGACAAAATGTGTCATCAGTTGATTTTTAAAAGTAACTGACAGATTAATTTATATTGAAAATAATCATCAGTTGTAGCTGTAGAAACACTTGGTTCAAGACTTTAAGCATTTAGTTGCAGTTTGAAACAGGAAAGTGACATTTGTTTTAAAATCCAGCATTTTGTTGACCCGTCCGTCCACCCTGACCTCCTCCCTAAGGAGCTTTATCACTAGAATGTACATATATGCTGCTATTCTGCTGCTCACATGTATATATCCAGGTTAAAATGGCAATTTATTAGTAACAGAAAGAATAAATATGACAGCCACTTATTACTTTACAACTAAATCTGCTCTTATTAGAATATTATCAAGTGTTTCTGTGTTTTTATCTCCATTTGTCAGCTTGAAATATGAGCAGATGAGTCTCTGCAGCGACAAAGACGAAGCACCAAGCTGACATTTAGTTTCCTATAAAATTTATCTCAGGTTTTTTGTTTGAATTTGTGAGACAGTTGGATGGAAACCTGTGTGTTTTTTTTCTATCAGAGATAAAGGCGGTGAATGCAGTGAGCAGAGGAGAGGGAAAAAAACAAGTAAACCGACAGATAACGGTGAAGTTGTTGGAAGGACTGCAGCCTCGGACCAGTGAAGTGTTAAAAAAAAAAAAGTCCTGGTTTGTTATCAGAAAAGTTCAGAATAGAAAAGGGATGATAGGAGTGAAAACAGCAGATGGCAGAGGAGAGGAAGAAGAAGAGGAGGAGGATTTGGGGAGTTTGTGGTGACACAGAAAGCAAACGGGCAGGATTACAAACACATTTGTTTGCAGATTTTAGCCTTTTATTAAGGTTTTCCACAAAATAGCTCTTCAGAAACTCTTCCTTTAGTCCCAGTGCATTGTGTCTTTTATTTGTCTCATTAATTAGCAGCAAATCTCAAAAACCTTAATGAAACCGAAGTGCCAAGATGGGATCTGGGCCAAAGAGTAAGTGATTTATTTCTGGTGCAGATCCCAGGTTGTTTTAGAAAAGTAGGTCATTTTGAGCATTTTTCACTGTTTTCTCATGAACTGCTGCTCTGAAAATAAAAAACACACATTTTAAATAATTAAAACAACAAATGTAGAATAATGCAAAGCCGGCGAAGATCTTCAGGGAAATTTGTTGCTGCAAAAACATCATTAGCAGCAAAAGAAAAGCTTAAATTCGTCTGTGTAAAGTCGTCTTCACCTGATCGATTCGGTTTAAACTTTGATGCTTTAATTAGTGTAATTAGCTGATTTGTCTGTGCATCATTAAAGCTGCAATAAAAGAGTAAACTTTAGTAATTAGCTGGTTGTGTATTATCACAACTTTTCCTTATCTAGTAAATACAACAATGTGGGATTTTCAATGGCTGGAATTAAGAGAATATTCCTAAACACTGTTAAAAAGTAGATTTTTCAGAAATCAGAAATCAAGTATCAACAGATTATGTAACAGATTATTAGAATATTTCCTACGATCAATCAAAAAGGAATTTGCAATCCAGACAACAGTATATTGTCTTGTAACAGTATATTAATTTATACTAATATGATGCCAATATTGTTGTTTCATCTGATATAATACAATAATTTATTGCTATTAACAACTGAGACACTAAATGGCTGAACTTAAATAAGCATTAGCATCGTCTCTTTGATTAAATGTGCCTCCAGTGCAGGTGTTTTAACTCTAAAGCTAAGCATCAACTATATAAATGTCTGCAGACAATCAGGAAGCTTGTAATTTATTTAACTTGCATTTAATTTCAGAGTTTCCACAACAAATAGGGCTAACAGGCTGAGGACAACCCAGAATCTGTGATATAATTTCGTTGTGCTGGAACAAAAAAAAAAAAATCTGATTTAAAGATTTGAGATATCAGTCCGAAGAATCTGAGCTGCAAGAAAATTATCTTGCTTTCAAAGCGGCTGATATTCCGACTGTGCAGAGGGAGAAATGAGAAAGCAGCTCGCTGTATGGTTTGCTGCTGTATTAGATATTATGTAAGAGTCCATATTGGAGATAATGCTGGATAACAAAGTGCAGTAATGATATGGTATATGAAATCCTCAGCAGGAAACTAATATCCAGCTGTTATCGCCGGCCAAGTTGTAGAGGAGAAATGAAGGAGAAACTTTATATTAAAAGACCCTGTGGCGCTTTGTGGCGATCTCGCTTCATATTCCAACTGAAATCTCCTTAATAATGCAACTTTAACTTTTGCTTATTAAAGAGATGCTTCTCTCTGCTTCCCTTTTTCTCACTGTGGCAGATTTAAATGTCAAATAACTTGGATATAAATAAATGTTTGCAGCAGCACGATGGAGCTGATCAATAACTGACTCATGCTTTATCTGATACATCAGTGCAACTCTTGTTTCCATCGTCTTCAGGCAGCAGTTTTTAGTAAACAACTAAAATAGAGCTAAAATAAACAGAAACATTGGATTTAAATTCATCAGGTGAGCAGAAATAATATAGTATAATGCTAGAATGTCGCCACAGGAAGTGGCCATAACCCTGGACAGTCATGTTGGAACAAGAAAGGGCCATCCCCAAACTGTTCCCACAAAGTTGGGAGCATGAAATTGTCCAAAATGTCTTGGTCTGCTGAAGCATTAAGAGTTCCTTTCACTGGAACTCAGGGGCCAAGCCCAACCCCTGGAAAACAACCCCACATCATAATCCCTCCTCCACTAAACTTTACACTTGGCACAATGCAGTCAGCCAAGTACCGTTCTCCTTCAACCACCAAACCCAGACTGGTCCATCAGATTGCCAGACAGAGAAGCGTGATTGGTCACTCCAGAGAACACGTCTCCACTGCTCTAGAGTCCAGTGGTGGTGTGCTTTACACCACTGCATTCAACGCTTTGCATTGAACTTGGTGATGTAAGGCTTGGATACAGCTGCTCGGCCATAGAAACCCATTCCATGAAGCTCTCTACCTGTTCTGGAGCTGATCTGAAGGCTACACCAAGTCTGGAGGTCTGGAGATACTGACTCTGCAGAAAGTTGGTGATTTCTGTCCACTGTGCTCCTCAGCATCCGCTGAGCCCGATCTGTGATTTTACGTGGCCTATCACTTGGTGGCTGAGTTGCTGTTGTTCCCAATTGCTTCCCCTTTGTTATAATTCCACTAACAGTTGACCCTGGAATATTTAGTATTGAGGAAATTTCACCAATGGACTTACTGTACAGGTGTCAACCTATCATGGTACCACGCCTGAATTCACTGAGCTCCTGAGAAGCAGTGTAGAAGCAGTCTGCATGTCTAGGTGCTGGATTTATACACCTGTGGCCATGGAAGTGATTGGAACACCTGGATTCAGTTATTTGGAGGGGTGGGCCAATACTTTTGGCAATATAGTGCATGTTCAGACTTTTCTTCTGTGATTTTACTGCTTAATATCTTTAATTTAACAAAACTGGGAAGATGTGTAAAATACCAGAGAATTATTGACTGTTAGAGTCATTTTGACAGTGCAGCTTTAACCTGTGAATAAACACACCTGAGTGACTTAACATGTTGTTTTCTAGGAACTGTTTGTACTGAACCTCCTGCAGCTCCTCGTCCTCTCGTGCATTCAGATGTTTCCTCCTCACTGATGTCTTCCAGTCTTTGCTCGGCCACACCGGCTGTATTTTTTTATTTATTTTTTGTTTATCGCGGCTCTTTTCTGTTTCACCTCTCAGACTCTGAAGTGCCACGAATCCCCTCATGCTTCATATTTTATTCATCTCCTCACATGAAGCGTGTGTTTTGTGGCTGCCTCTCTCAGCGTCTCCCAGTCACTGCTTTACCTTCAGTCTTTCACTTTTCATGTCAGGACCTCGTCCATCTCCTGCTGCTGCAGAGCTTTTTAAATCCACGCTGACCGTCTCCTGCTCTGTCGGCTCCCAGCTGCTCACAAAGCTCCTCGCTGACCTCGATCTCTTCCTCCTCTGCCTCGGCAACCTTCTGAACATTTTGCAAACTATCTAACAGACATTTCCTGGGAGATTGTGTTGGTGTGCGCCTGTATTTACACAAGTCAGCTGAAGGACTAAGGTCCAGTAAAATCGAAAAAAACAAAATGAACAAACAGAAAAATATCCAGAGAAACAAAGGACACTGAAACTAAGCTCAAGGCTGAAGGAAGCTCCACTGGGACACAAATATTTTTAGTACATATTAATCAGCGGATTATTTTCTCCATTAATCGACTCTTTGTTTTGTTGAAACCGAACCTCTTGTTTTATTTACTGACTTACATCCCCAAAACACACACATATATTCAGTTTAAAATGATGCAACACAGAGAAAAGCACAACATTTTTATATTTTAAGGAGCTGGTTTCACAAAGTACACATAAAAAATGAGTCAAAGTATTGTCACCCTGAGCAAATATGAATGTTTACACCAACCTTCCAGGCAGTCCTTCAAGTAATTACTGTTTATGAGTCTTGTTTTTTAACCGTTTGAACAACAAAACCCACCAGCAGCTTTTTAAAAAGTTAACTTTGTAAAAATCGACAAAATTGCAGCATATATCAGAGGCAATATTTATAAAAACTGAAAAAATAAGCAAATGTTCAACTTTCCGACGGTGCTTGAGCGAATCAGGTGTCACATTCAGTTTGATCAGGAAAATGTAATAAATTGAAGCTTTAAATTGCGATATTTCACCAATATTATTTAATTCTGCATGTCTTATTTTAAAATTTGCCATGAATAAACCATTTGCTTGAACCAGATTCTGTAAAAAAACAAGTAAATATGAGGGACTTTTCAGCTGAACTGCAGGCAGTGTATGTACAGAACAGAGAGGAGGCATAAATGTAAACAAATACATGTAAATAGTAAAATATCAGTGGAGGCACCATTTTTTCCCATTATTGATAAACCTTTCAGATGAACAAAGCAGCCTGTTTTATTCACTTCAAAGCTGTTACTGGAAACAAGCCGACTTTATCCTTTTTTAAACATTTTGTAAGATAATTAGAAAAGCACTCGTAGAGCTCAGACCTCCACCAAGCAGCTGTTACCTTCTCAGCTCCATGGCGTATACCTCAGTAAACTACTGTGTTAGCTGGTTTTGTGCTGGTAACAAGCCGTCTGGGCCGCTATCAAAACAGGCAGCATGGGAGGCAGTAAACCTTGGAACTGGATCCGTTTATTTGTCACACAGACGGTGAAAGAGTACAGCACGAGTGTCGGGCGGGACAGACACACAACACACTTCATCTACTACTACTACATTACCCATAAGCCTCCGCGCTTAAAGGAGCAGGCTCAGGCCGGTAACAGCTCATTTCCACCCATATTGTGATTTCCATGAGCAGCATTTTCTCATTTTTGGTAATCCAGAATATCACCAAAATGTAATTATATGTTCCTTGTCCCATTATCAACATTTCCTGAAAATTTCATTAAAATACGTTCATAACTTTTCAAGTTATCTTGCTAACAAACAAACATCGTCAAAAACATTACCTCCGCTTGGTGGAGTCATTTTCCTGCTCACCTGATTAATTGAAGTCTCTTTTTAGCTCTAGTTTTGGTCTCCACCAGTTCCGGACAGAGTTATTTGGCTCTTTAGCTGCTAAATGTACCGAACACTATGTTTGCTAGGTCATTGCTAACATTATCATTCTGCTGTTTGGTCTAGCACCACCTTCTGACGACACTATACTGACACTGGTTTATTCCTTGCAAAGCTGTTCATGGAAACGAGCTTAAATTACATTTTCTTTTTGCAATATTTCTAAAGTTTACTTCAAATTTGCTTCACAGTTATATGGAAACCTGGCTTCAGTGTTTTCTGTGGCTTCGTGTTGTCTTTTTATTTTATTTTTTTAAAGTTTTTTTGCATGAAGTTAAATTATATTATACTTTTTTGGTTTCTAAACCAGATTTAATAGGCTACAGTTTACCTTACATTGCTGTTCTTGTTCTTCTTGTGGATCATTATGACTCCGACTAACTCTAACGTTTGGGCTCATTGTCCTGCCAGTCAGGCGCCTCTGATGGATAATAATACTACATTTCTGCACAGTGCTGCATGTATGATCATGATTTATGCTATTAAATTGTAGAAAAGGCTTCTTAATATCGCAGTAGTCCAGTGATAATTATCTTGATAACTGAAAACAGGAGCTGCTGATCGCATATTCAGCTGCTGTTAATGATGTCAGTTTACAAGAATTGAGCTAATAGCATGTTTTATTGATTTTATGTGCTCCGTCCTGCTTTTTACTTGCTTTTGTGGGTTATTATGACTAACTGTGATGTTTGGACTCATTGTCCTGCTGCAGGATGAATCAGGACCCAGTTATGTGCTTGTGGTGGGTAAAAAATCTGTTTGCAAAGTTCTGCATGTATGATCATGAAGAAAAAAACAAAAAGGCTTCTCCGGCTGCAGATCAGATTAGATTTTAATTCCCTGACTGCAGTTTGAGCAACTTCATGTGTGTGAGTCACCTTTTTCTATCCAGTTTTCCAGTCCGGGCCTTCCAGCTTAGCATTCTAGCCTCGTTATCTCGCCATCTAAACACACACAGCGGGTATAATAGCAGCGGCCAAACATAACAGGACAGTGCAGAGCCATGTTGTAGTCATAACATCCTACTGTACTGAACACACCGTGCCGTTAGCTCAGTGTGTGTTCAGGTAACCTCAGCTCACCTTTACCGCTTCTACTTCTCAGCCTCACCTTGGTGTGTTATCTGCCCTTTTATAGGCTGTACCACACACACACACACACACACACACCTACATGCACACACACACACACCCAGCCTGGTTCCCACAGTGTGCAGTCGGTGTAATCAGCGCTTCATATTGTAACAAGAGATTAGCGCTGCTCAGCTAAAAATCACAATCTGCCCTGTCAGATAGCACAGCTAGCACAGGCTGGATGACACACACACACACACACTACACATACACACTAACACACAAACACACACACACACACACACACACCCATCACTGCCCTAGTGTGGCTCAATAATGGTGGGTCTGAGGACAACACT
>OMNN01041188.1:0-19435 GCA_900302755.1 Chromis chromis
GAAGTAATTAACATTGATCATATTGGTTCTATGAGGTTTTCCAGCAGAACACCACATAGTACCAATAGGATCAATGTTAATTACTTCCCCTGTCAGTGGTCCTAATGTTGTGGCTGATCGGTGTAAATGATGTTGAAATATTTGACCGGATAAGTGAGAAAATTGACCCGCTGGTTTTGCAAGAAGAATAGTCAGGAAATCATCAAAGTAAGTAGGCTTTATCCTATGAGGACCATGAATTACTGTACAAAGATGTATGCAAATATAGTTAACTGTTGTTGAGCTGGGCTAAAGTGTTGGACCGACCAATAGGCTACCAAACCGACATTGTCATGTTAAGAGCCATGGTGGTAGCGTGGCTGAAAAACCAGTCACCTGGTTTGTTCTCAGGCTCATAGTTCAGGCTTTTGCTATTAAATCACTCTTTTTTTTAATGACCTGCTCTCGAGTTGTGCTCCCTCCGGCTGCCCCTTTCAAATTAAGTGTGATTAAAACAGTCCCTTGGCTGGAAAGGCTCATTTGCACCTAATATGGATATGAAACTGTGATATCAAATTGTCTGACAATAGATGACCTTAAAGGTTAGTTTTAAAATCTAATTTATCTACTTTAATTTTAACAGCAACGACTCTCCAAAATTATTTGCGACTTGTATTGCGTCTATTTTCCTCTTGAAGAACAGAGCTGCCATGGAGCAGTCAGAGAGATGACAGAGAGAATTAAAGCAAGTCAATCAACTTCTCAGTTTTTCTCCGTGAACCTGGAGAAAGAGAACATTACAGTTATTAAGCTTGGCCTCTCTGCTTTGAATAAAGGAGACTTAGCTTTATCACATTAATTGTATGACCTTTACTCCCAGCCACCCACCATCAGCAGAGTAATATAAGGGAAAATTAAATTACATAAAACCCTAAGTTGTGGTGGCAGCTATGTAACAGTAGACCGCTATGATTCCCTGCAGCGGTTAGTTATATGTGTGCATAACATTAATAAGAAATACAGTGGCAGAAAGTAAGACAGAATCATAAGCTTCACATGTGTTGCACGATTGCACTGCATTCACACTCAGGCCTTTTTCACTTTGATTTGTCATTAGAGGAAAGGCACATGTTACTAATAACAGTAATACATTTTTATTTCTCTTCACATGTCTCTGTAAGACATGCCGGTGAGACAGCATACACAATACTCAGATCATGAAAATGCACAGAAGCCATCATTAATCTAACACATAGATTTTTCCTACTGTCACATGTCAAAATGTCGTCCACATAAAAAGGAAATTCTTTAGTTAAGAACAAATTGTTTTCATTGTCTGTTTAAGTTGTCAGAAATTTTGCATTGACAAAAAAGACTTGGGAACAAAGACAAAATTCTCCCAGCATGTTACACTGCTGGTGTGACTGAGGTTTGACACTGACATGTGAAGGCAAAGGCGGCTTTATTCATAGCACATTTCAAACATTGATGCTGTTCAAAGTGTTTTACGTAGGCAAAGAAAAGCATTAGAACAACATTCAAAAACAAAAATTATAAAAAGCAGAATAAAAAAAGTTAAGTTAGAATAAAATGTAAATAATATACAAATAAACAGAGATAATCAGATCAGTAATAGTTAATCCGCAATAGTAATTTGTTATAAGTTTCCACAGATGCAACAAGGAAAGTAGGCTGTGATAATAATCAACAGCGAGGAGACAACATGGTTTTTAATTTAGATTAGTAAGTGGCTATCAGGGTGTTGGTTCCATCTGTGTGCAATATAATACAGTAGAAAACAACTGTATTAATCCCACTCAGATTACTTTGTTTTGTTGTACACAAAAACACAGTAAATTATAAACAAACAACCAACATAAATCTTCAGAAAACATACAAATGTTTAATCAAATCTATAGAAATGTATAATAAATGGTGCAGCAGAGCAGATGAAGGCAGCTTCACCTTGTTTGGGAGATCGGAAATCTATTTTGGCTCCAGTTTATTGAGTAATTTATGAACCAGCAGCACTTTACAACCTATAAGGAGCTGGAAGTCAGAGTAAGAATTTAAGAATAGGATGCATTTGTATGCTCTCCTGTTCCCCTGGTCCGTTTTTTTTTGTACTCGCTCATGTATTTGTCATAAAACAAAACTTTGGGTTGTTAATGGTACAAAGTGCTGCAAAGAGAAGCTTTTCCTTGATTGCATTAACCATGGCTCAAACGCTCAGTACAATCATGAATTAACCACGATTTTATTATTAAATCATCCCCGGTCCATATTTCTCTTTATACTAATTGGAATTGTGTGTTGCAAAGTAGTTGTAGTCTTTCGCCCTGACAAATAAACTGAAGTTTGACTGCACAAACACCAGGGTTCACTGTTGCTCCAGGGAGTCTTCCAGCCTGCCATCACACGCAGGAGCTCCAGACTGCTGCTGCATCTGAGATAGAAACTCAGCCACAGTCAGTGAGCAGTCTCCAGTTCATTGAGTTGTTCTTTATTTTTTATTCTTGCATCAGTTTAAATCATTTCCACTGCTCAGATGATTGCTACACTGAGCCCTTAACATTTTTTGTTTTTTGCACTGAATTGATTGTCATTGGTAATACAGTGTGACTGTTTATTTTTAAATACATTTTACTTAAACCACACAGAATAAAGAATGCACACATTGTGGCTTTCAGTTAATTACAATGGATTGGCATTCATGCAGATTCTGCAGAGCCAGAGCTTCTTTGGTGTACGGGGGAAAACAAAAAACCCAGGTAAAACCCTGTGAGTGATCCCAGCCAATGACCTTGAAAGTAATTCAGATCTTTTCAATGAGTTCTCCTCCAGAGGAACAGAGAAGGATACATTATGCATGCAATCTATTATTAATGGTCTTGAGTCATGTTACGATCAGACATGGGCCCTCAGAAAATATCTGAAAAGCCTGATCCTCTGGCAGACTTGTCCTCTAAACATGGTTACATAAAATCAGCTCCTGCTATGTTATGTTATTTATCATTCACTGCCAATTCTGTCTTTTGCATTTTACTTTCACGTGCAACATTTCACAGGGTTCCTGCAGTTTTGCTCAACTAGAGTTTTGAGTAATGCCATTTTTCCAGGAGACAAACAAGCATTGAGCTCATTGTTTTCACTTTGCATTGAATATCTTTATCGTGAGCTACATCAATGACTTCTTTTATTGATCCTTTAAAGTGATCCAATTAAAACTCTTTGCTGCTTCTTCCCGAGAGTCCATTGGCTGACAGCTGTTCTTGGTTCTCCACGGTCCCGCCTCCATCTGTCAGGCACTGCGCTGCTCCAGCTCTGTGTGACTGTTGATGCACTGTACTGAGATACTACTCCTTAACTTTACAGGCTGCTGCAGCCTCGGAGGGACTTTTCCTGAAAAAAAAAAACAACGATTTACGCATAATTAGTCAGCAGAGCTCGTGCGTAACCAAACTCCAGCGTCTCCAGTATTTTCCTCCACTTTTTCCCAAGCCCTCTTTTACAGTATGAAGTGCAGTTATGGCAAGGAGTAGCAAGTCAGCAGCGAGGACCCTGGAGGATTTGACGCTAGACTCGGGTTATGGTGGAGCCGCCGACTCCTTCAGATCTTCCAGTGCGTCGCTGTGCTGCTCAGAGGCACATGGGGGGAATTACTGGCATTTAACCGACTCGATGCACAGTCGACACAACAGTCTGGACACTGTAAACACGGTCCTGGTCGAAGACGCCGAGATCCTGGAGTGCACCGGGCAGTGCGCTAAACTACCCGAGCTTGAGGATGTGCCGTGGAGCCTCGGGGAAGTGGCGAGCGCACTGAGCAAGGACGAGGAGATGAGCCTGCCGACCCCCCCGCAGGACGTCCTGCTCCGGCTCTCGGTGCTGGTCAGCCGGGCCCTGGTCAGGGTCGCCAAGGAGGCGCAGCGCTTGAGTTTGCGCTACGCCAAATGCACCAAATACGAGATCCAAAGTGCCATAAAGATCGTCCTGTCATGGACCGTCTCGATAAACTGCATCGGCGCGGCCCTCAGTGCCTTGTCCCTGTACAACATGAGCACGGAGGAGGACAAGTTCAGCCGCGGCAAGTCGGCGCGCTGCGGACTCATCTTCAACGTGGGGAAGTTCTTCAGGTGGATGGTCGACAGCAGGGTGGCGGTCAGGATCCACGAGCACGCCGCCATCTACCTGGCTGCCTGCATGGAGAGCCTCTTCCGAGAGGTGTACGAGCGGGTGCTGCGCAGCGCGCTGCTGGAGAGGGATAACGGGATCCCCAAGTTTACTGTGGAGATCCTGGAGCAGGCCGTGAACGGCGACGCAGAGATATGGGGGTCCTTGCAACTCTGGCAGCACCTGATCTGCGGGAAGAGTGCAAGCGGTGAGTTGTGAATGCAACAGTTGCACTCCACACCCTTGTTTTATTTCACCCTTGTATTTTTATGCGTAATTTATCACCTTAGAGTAGATATTTACATGAGTAGAACAAACATGGACGCACTGGAAGGGGGGGAAGTCTCACCTGCACCACAAATGCAACAATTATGAGTCCCATAAGCATTTATATAGTAAGGGAGCTCAGATGTACTTGCTCCCAGAGATCCTACATGCTCAGTCTCTCCATCACTGAGGAACTTTATTTGGAAATGAGAGATCTTCCTTGTAGCTGCAGGCAGGTGACAACTGACTGAGCAGATCGTGATGACAGAGAGAGTGATCCTCTTATGGCCGGCTTGCCTCCTCTGTCTCCTGTGCAGTGTGAGATGCTGTTCTCCAATATCCCTTGTTCCACTGTTTTGTTCATTCACAAAACGTTGAAAATGGCCCCAATATCCAGGCTTCACTCTGAGAGCCTTCAGCGGAAGAGGCTCTCCCCTGCTGGTTTCCTACCATGATGCCCTCTAGAGATGAATTTCATTCTTTTCACCCAAAGAGGAAGGAGGTCTTTCATTCCTGTGTACATTTTCAGATTCCCTTGCACACAATGCCTCCTTGGCGGTTCACACACTGGCTTTCCACAGAGTTGAGAAATACTTCTCTGTGTGTGCTTTGAAAGTATCTGAGTTCAAGGAACACGTCTAATTGTATTCAGACTTCAGCGCCACTTAACCATCAATACATCAGAAAGCACTCTAACACATGCTTGCCCCTGTTTTGATGGATGTTGTAAAAGTGCTGCTGTGGCTCCTCTTGCAACAGGTTTACGTAATAAAAGGCCTTGGGGGGACGTATGTGCTATCATGCATTATGCAGAGTGATGTGAATAAAACTGAGTTATAGAGTGAGCAAGAGAAAGAGAGAGGGACAGAGAGAGAGAGAAAGTTAAAGAGACTCGGTGACCGTATTGATGAATCACCAGCAGAAGCCTGGCATCATTAGAGGAGCACTTTATTTCACTGCTCCTCTCTTTTTTAAAGGTACTCTTCAGTCGGCTTACCATGTCCAATGTTTATTTGCTTACAAGAGTACAGGATTGTTAAGCTTCAATTGCAGGCAGAATCACATTGGTAGGCATGACAACCTACAGTATATCTTGACACACATAGTGCAAAAAGGCCAAAATTGGTCAGGAGATTGCAAAAAAAACATCAGTCTAACTGCACACTATTAAATTTTAGCATCCAGTCACTCTGAATACTAAGACCACTTTGGCATGCAGTGAGACTCCAGCTGTGGAAGAGGTGTGGCGAGTGTTCAGTGGTGCATTGGAGCGATGAATAGGATGAGATGCAAGTAAAACGTCTGGCGCATGTGGAATGTTGACATAATGCTCAAGGCTAGAAAAGTGCAAGTCCATACTGTGCAGTGAAGTGCTATACTGCTTATTAGGTGGAGAGTTATGAAGTGATTATTAAATTACTCACATAAAAAACACCAACTCTGTAACACCTACATTCAATATATTCATAATAACAATAGATCAAATGACTGTGAATGATTGGGGTTTGCTTGAAGTGACAGAGAATTATCACCTACTGCTCAGCTTTACAGAGCTGTTTGTCATTGTTTTGGCTTCAGGGCTCACAACTTTATTGTTTTGGTTCATTCTCATCGTGTGACTTTATGTCAGATTCTCTCTGCCTGCCCAGCACCCAACAGCAGACCCACAAAGTTAGCAACTATCTTGTGAATATGGTGACGTATTTAGCAGATGGAGACAAATATCTCCCTTAGGTAGTCTGTGGAGACAAAAACAGAGCTAAGAGGAGAGTGAATATTGGATTTACACTGACCAGGTAGCAGAAAACACAACTCCAAAAGGAACTTAAACAGTGATGATATAATATACAATGAGTTCACAGCTTTTCATCTGTTGCCCACAAGTGGCAAAAAATGGTTTAATGAATAGTTATTGCAGGTGTAAGAGATGTGTGACTGTTCATAGTCTTGTTAAGTCAATACAGGAAGCTCCACACTGGAAAATTTCATCCTCTACCACATTTCTTACTCTTAATATGGCAAGGTATCTCAAGACACTGCATCCGCACTGACGGAAAGGCTGCGGCATCCTTTGTTGTTTTCCTACTCAAACCAAACAGCCAGTCAATCCGATAGTGGGTTGACCTTAACGGAGCCACTGCCTGCCAAATTCAACCTCCATATCACTCCATCCATTCTCCCTGCCTCTCTCTGCCAAGTGGGAGTAATTGAGGTGATTTTTCTACATTATGCTAACGCCGGTGACCCAACTTTGTGAGGAGGCCTTTATGAATATCTTTATTGCATCTCCTCCACCAAAGCTGATTTCCATTTCTGTGCTGTCACAGATTCAATAAGGTAGTTGCTGCTGTGGGTGTTTCCTTTTTGGAACGTTTAGGTTCTGTCACATACCTCAGCTGTTCTCTTTCGCAGATGCAATAGCTCCGCGTTGTGGAAAACACGCTTATTTTTTTTCTTAAAATGAGATGTGAAAAGATTTATACCGCTTTCATGTCCGTACAGTTAATATGAAACTACAGATGGGTGACAAGTTAAAGGAAAAACCAACATAAAGTGTTTTAGTAAGGTAAGGAGCCACTGTGTGTTGCCAGAACAGCTTCAATGCATCTTGGCATTGATTCACCAAGTCTCTGGAACTCTACCAGAGGAATGAAATATTGGTCTTTCAAAAGATATTCCTTCATTTAGTGTTTTGATGATGATGGTGAAGAATGCTGTCTGACACACTGGTCCAAAATCTCCCATAGGTGTTCAACTAAGTTGAGATCTTGTGACTGTGAAGCAAATGATTCACATCATGCCAGCAAAATGCCCTCCACAGCATAACAGAGGCACCAGATCCCTTCACTGGGTTCATGTTTTTCCTTTAATTTGTCACCCATCTGCGCAGTTAGCTTAGCTTAGCATTAAGACCGTAAATAGGGAAACATCCAGCCTAGCTCTGTTCAAAGGTAACAAAATATGTCTACCAGAGGAGCTATAAAACAATGGTTTGTGGTGTTATGGTGAGGTTATGTGCTGCACAGGTTATTGTCTAGGAACCCCAAACCAACAGTTTTTTAAAAGTCACTCCTAATGGCCAAGAAATAGTTCCTTAAGCTAAGCTAACAGGCTGATGTCTGTATAAATTGGTAACAATCGTCTGATCTAACTCTCAGCAGGATTCAATTTACCACAAGTTTATTACTAAAAAACTGGCATGTTTAAAGCTAGTTATTTACAACAGAAGAGAAGTCCAAAAATATAAGAGTCTCAGCAGTTCAAGGCTTACGTATTGCATGTTATGTAATGAGCATTGATTTTTTTCTCTCTTTGTAATCCATCAATTTTACAAAACAATGGACAAAAGCTTGTTCTTTGTTGTTTTGTGAATTGATATGTCAGGCCTCAACACAACATCTATAATTATTCCATGCTATAATGTCTGTTCTCACCTACTGCAGGATGCAGTTCCGCATTGGCACATCCAGCATATGGCAAGCCTCCCACACACCAGCTCAACACACACCGACTCACACATACACATACACTTACATCAAGATGTCAGGAGCTCCTTTCACCATGTCTGAGTCAGTGCTATTTGCAGGTGGGTGTTGGGTTTCCCTTCTTCTGTGGCTGTGGTATCCTGTCAGAACAGGAAACTACTCTATATGGTGGGATATTTCTTATGGTTCCCACTAGACCCGGGACACAGGGATTCTTTGATTTCCTTAATGATGTGTGCATGTCACAGAAAATGTCTAGCGGAACATGATATCCTGTGCTTGGGGATATGTACTACCCTGAGGACGAGATTTAATCACACTATAGGTGTGAGGTGACTTTCATGTCTGGGCAGAGCTGGTTTGGTTGAACGATTTAAAGGAACATTTTGCTCTAATGTCATTTAAACAAATGTTAGTGTAAAGCCAGTTGTGTTTGCATGTTGGTGTTATTTTTTTTTTTTGTATTAAATACTTTGACAAGTGGCCGAACATGCATGAACTGACTGTAGGGCAACAGTAAAGCTAAAGTTGAATATTCTTTATCTGACTACATCATCAAGATATAATACACTATAGCTATTAGGTGTAATTTGTGGCTATATACAAAGCTCACCAAGTGACCTTAAACGTGCGAGTAAATATGACTCATGTAAAGCTGCTATAATCATTTTGTGTGTGTGTGTGTGTGTGTAATGTGAAAGAGGTTTCTTGTAGTGATAAACCCACAGAGAATTATCATCTGAATGGGCAGTTATTTTTAACTCTACGGAGCATCTAAGTGTCTCTCAGCTCAATGTTTTGGTTTTCTGGTCCACAGCTTTACTATTTGGTTCACTCTCACTGCTATGAGGAAGACAGCTGTTTTCACAAAAAAACGCTTGTCCCAGTCACCACCACTGTGGGCCCTTTAGTAAGGCCCTTAACACCTGACTGCTCCCTGGGCGCTGCACCGCGGCACTGCTCCTAGTATGGAAAGTTAAGGTTAACTTTGAATAGGATGGGTCAAATGCAGAGAAGGAATTTCCCCAAGGGGATCAATAAAGTTTAGATTATTATTATTAACAATCCAAACAAGCAGCAGACAACGTATACATAGTATAGATACAATATTGAAGTATTTAGTAACCAAACAGCCAGATATTTATCACAGATGTTGGTGGAAACCATAACAGAGTTAAAGTAGAGTGAGTCTTGTACTTATGTCTGTTAGGTTATCCAGTAGCAGGACTCCAAAATACATTATTGTACCTAATGACTGTATATAAAAATGCACAATGCCTCCATGACAACACTCGTAGGTTTCCTGAACAGCAGTTGTGATGCTCAGTGTGGTGTCACCATATCACCATCTAGACGGAACCTGACTCCTCCTAACACCAGGTTAATCCATAAATGAGTAAAGAGGTTTGGTGTGTGTGGAGCTCAGGAGGGCCATGCAAATGTTTCAGGACCATGTACCGTCCTGTGACAGCACTAACCTGTGACTCAGAGCAGCAACACCCTTAATTATGCATAACTTTAGGCCTTGATACAATTTAAACATGTGAGTTATAGTAAAATTCACCTCCTGTACAGTAGTCATGAACAAGGAAATTATCTAAAGAGACCAAAACCGTTTATTGCATTAGGCTGTAAACATGTTTATTTCTGCTGTGCAGTTGGGCATTTTAACATGGGGTTCTATGGGGATTGAGTCACTTTTGGAGCCAGCCTCAAGTGGCCATTTGAGGTATTGCAATTTTTCAACCATAAGCAATAAACATAATTTATAATAGTTTTTACAGCTGGTTGCAGCTCTAAATCAAATAATACAGGTGCAAAAACACGAGCATAAGAGAGAATAATAATAGATACTTATTAGTTTATAGTATGGATGCCACTAATGATTATTCTCATCATTTTGACATAAAGAAAAAAAAAAAAGTTCATTTGTTGTTGTTTTTGTCATTCTCTAAGAACAAAAAAGCAACCATTTCATTGTAAAGTTGCAATTTTGCATTGATATTCATGAATCTTACAGCAACAGAGCAGTCAAAGATACCAAATTATCTACCAGCGTCGGCAGCAATAGAAATTCAATGCAGCAACGTCTTGCATCTTTGCAGAGCTGTTGCCTGTAGCATGTGAAATACAACACTGTTGAGGGGTAATTTGAGGTAATTTGAACAACTGGCGTGCTGCTCTGTGGCATTGTTCTCTGTTCACTCTTACTTTTTTCTTCCCCGGGAAAACATACCTCGGTGTCACTAATGCGTGCTCTTTTCAGCACAAAGAACACACCTCTCTGAGTCGTGTCCAATGGCACTCTGGAAAATGTGGAAAATCTCTGAGTGAAAAGGCACATTTAGAGAAAGTGGGCACACAAAAATAGCAAATTACAGCACTGAAGCACATCCCCTGGAAATCACAGCACCATTACAGTGTGAAGTGTGTGACCAAGGTGGGGTTTTCCTTTTAAAGTTTTCTAAGGTACAGACGTCATGTGAGGAAACCAGAGGAAGACTTGTTGAGTGTGTGTGTGTGATTGGAACAGTGACACTTTACTGCTGTAGCTTTTTGCTGTTTTAGTGGCGCCTCATGATGGTGATAGAGTGTAGGTCCTGTTCCATTCGCAGGTCTTTTGTTCCTCATCCAGCAGTTGGTGTGAGGTCGGTGCCTGGTGCACACATGCTGCGGTGAAGGCAGGCAGACAGGAATGACTGCGGTCTGCAGCGGTACCACTCTGTACCGGTGGAGACCAGCCCCCATTATGTCTGGGAGTGAGATATAACATATCTGTGCTAGGGAAACCCTTACACAGCAGCATACACTTGGGCATATAAGGCAGCAACAGACACACACAGAGACGGACACGCACACTCACAAAGCCACACACAGCCCAGGAGCAGATCTGGAATTAATTGCGAGTTTCAGAAGGGAGTGAAGAATGCTGATGTGACATTGAGTCTGGTACGACGAAGGAGCGCTCCAGCCAAGTTTACTCCAGTTGATTAAGAGGAGACAAGTGATAGAATATAGTTAATTCTGCACCCGACTGGCAATGCCTGCAATAGATCATGTTCTCTTTTTCTTATGCACCCCAGTGGATTGTATAAAAGCTTTCTCTTGCACAGTGTCACTCATCCCTGTGTGTGTTGAGACATGCAGCTGGAGAACTGGTGTTGTCAGTCAGCTGGTTTACGAGTACAAATACCAGTTTTTAGAGCGTGAAACATTAGGGCTGATTATTGGTAATCAAGAACGACAGATAACCGATATTTCTAATTGATACACATTAAATGTATTGTTTTAACAGCATGTGATAGCAGAGAACCTGTCATTCATAACTAGACTTCTTCATTAATGAGGGTGACTATAAGTGAATATGTGAAATAGAAATAGGAGTGTGCTCTCCTTGTTTACGTGGGATCAACTGAGATTGATCAGTTTGTCTTGTGCAGTTACGTGTTGTTCTTCTCTATTTTCTTTATCTTGCTCTGTTGTATCACTTTAATTGTCCACTAACGTCCAGATCTTAAAGCATCATTAATTATTGTTGTCCAGACTCTGTTTCAGGATAATATGTAGCTGCCTACTAACTTAGCCACTAGCCGTTAGCATAGCCTTAGCCACTATTAGAGTAGCTAATTTCCTGGTTAGCTTGTGTTTGTTGTTCAGTTTTTGCTGCTTGAGAGAAATTTCTGAGACCACAGAGTGACGACAGACAGAGAGAGGAGGCTGCATCAGACCTGAAGTAGCCCATTTAATTTATCAATAATCGGTCAATAAAAATACCGATAATCAGAAAAAAAATGCCAATTATCGGCAAATATAATCGCCCAGGTCAACAATCGGTCAATCCCTATGAAACACTATTATATTGATATACAGTAATACAGTAATATTGCAAAGGGAAATGGATGGAGTCATTGTTTGTTAACTTTTCAGTCTTTCACAGATTAGTTAGCAACTTACCTTAAAGACACAACTTGACTCTGTACCACCATCTGCGATACATGCTCTGCTACATGTGCTGCAAACAGTGCTGAGAGTATCATAAAGAATTGTACTGAATGGAGTCAGAGCCACGGCAAAATTACCCCAAGCATTTTTTCTGCATTATCTTTTGAAGCTCCCATATAGGCACATATTGGGCATTATATATGGCAGTACTGATAAAGCCGTCGCAGGTCAATTTCGACTGATAATACTGGCCAACTTTTACATAATTCGGGCTCTAATTAGTATCCCGCAGTTCAGGATATTCTCAGTAATTATTCATTGAGGAGTTGAGTTATTAATTTTTGAAGAAAAAGAACATAAAATTACAATCTGGTCCAATTTAATCAACCTTTATGAACAATCTCCAAAAGGGTTAAAAGCTCAGGGGCCTTATGTGATGTCTTTTAAGAAAGCTCTGCTGACTAATTTAGCAGATTTTTTCTAATTTCCATGCTTGACCTTTCGTACCAAATGAGGTTTACTCCATTATAGCCCCGACATTGTCAGCCCAGAAAGTGAGCACTTATTGCTTTAATATCACTCTGCATAATGTGCTTAGCTTCCTGTTTACTGTCAGTGGAGAAGCTTTAGTATTTTTATCTCAGGATGGCATTATCAGGGGAGCTTGAGCAGATTTTATTTCTGTCTCCGGGAGAGTTTTGTTTCCCTCTGGACTAAATCTTCAGGGCAATTTCAGTAAGTTTCCCCAAAGTGCAGATGGAAAGTTTACCTTTCTCAGTATTTGCTCTTTAGCTAGGTAGACAATGAAAATATTCCACTTCTAGTACCAGAAAAGTTTAACAGGCTGCACCATGGAGCCAAATCCAGTGAAGCTGTGGCTAAGAATGAATTGTTCATGATGGAAGAAAAGCAGAGGGAGAGAAAGAGGCACAGATGGCAAGGATCAAAACAGGAAAATCCATAAGAGAGACTGTGGGTGACAGATGAGACCCAGACAAGCAATGTCTACTTCTTATTATAGCAGGAAGAAAAGTCTGAGCAAACAAGTACCAGCAAGTGGATTAGTTGGATGAAGCATCAGTATCGACAGCGTTTTTTTGCAGCTCTGAATTCCTTTTGTCGTATAGAAGGAAATGATCCTGTTTAAATAACAGCCAGTCTGGCTGGAAAGCATGAAGGAGATACTGGTAAATAAGCTTTGAACTTGTCTACCCTCTTTGATGTGAGCTGAGCAAAATTCAAAGAAATTGTCTTGTCACCATTAGAAAAGTGATATGTGTGATAGAGACGGCTGCATGTCGGGGCACGTCTTGACACTTCTTGATTCATAGTTGTTGAACAGGGTACCAAATTCCAAGTTATTTACACAACAAGGCACAAATACAGACATACCTACCTGTACAGCTCTTCCATCAGCTATTATCAGATAAGTGTTGAAATCAGCACAAGATGAGCAGGTTTCAAGTGAACACACTACTGTGATCAGCAGCACTTAGCTTATACAGTTCGGCCTGTATCGTCTCACCTGTTGTTCTTGTTGTTTAATTGCGGTATAACAAAGATGGCAGTCAGATTGCAGATCAGTTTGTTCCTTATGAGGAACCTGCAGTGACACTTAGCTTCCTCTTGGTGTGTTTGGTAATCTTCACCTGATATTACTGATCAGGACTGTTGGTCGATTCCCCCAAAAATCAACCACACAGAACCAGTCGGTCGGGAAATCAGTGTGAAGATGAACTCTCATCTCCCAAAACCAACTATTTAATCCTGAAAGTAATAAAAAGTAGATTCAGTTAAAGGAATAGTTTGACTTTGGAGATTATGCACATTCTCTTTCTTTTTGAGAGCCTTGACTGCATATAAAGACGGACGAATGCATCACCCATATGTTTTGTGAAGAGTGAATTTCGAAGCTCAGTGACGGACTCCTAAATCCCAGTTAATCCAAAAATGAGCAAACTGGTGGGGTGTCAGTAGAGCTGAGGCAGGCGATGCAAACGTCCTTGGGCCATGGACTCTCCAGTGACAGCACCCACCTATCACTGAAAGTGGCCGTGCATAACTTTAAGCCTAAATACAATGTAATTGGGTTAGTTATGTAAAAATTCAATCCATATACAGTCATAAATAACGTTAAATTTGCTATAGAAACCAAAATTATTTCTTGTACCAGACTGTAAACACGTTTTTTTTCTGCTGTAAAGTTGGCCGTTTTAACATGGGGGTCTATGGGGATTGACTCACTTTTAGATTCAGCCTCAAGTGGCCATTCGAGGAACTGCAGTTTATGGCACTTCCACAGTGGCTTAATTTTCCAGACCTGGAGGTTGCTGCTTGCTTGAAAATTAGATGAGAAAATCTACAGATACAGTCAGAAGATTGTCAGCTTAACATAAAGACAAAAAATAAGAACACAATCCACTTACCAGAAGTTTTAAATCTGGGTAATTAACACAAACAAGGCTAGCTGTTTCTCCTTTATGATAAGCTAAGTGTACAGTATAAAAAATCCCAAACTATTCCTTTAAGGATTATTTATCATACTTTATCTTTGAATCCTTCAATGCCCTGAACATTTGCAGAGGGTAAGTCATTTGAGGAAAATTTTCTCCAATACTATATGTCCTCTTAGCAGTCAATGTCAAATTCCCTGCAGTTTTGCTAATCCGTGGCAGTAGTACACTGATCCATGAGACTGAGAACGTGTGTGGAGATTTCTGAAGTGATCGTGAGGAGCTGAACTTCTGTTATTGCAGTCTTCTGTAAACTACTCCATGCATGTTTCTGGTGCACATGGTGAATGCGGAGCCATGCAGAGCTGTGTAAACAAAGGAAAGATATTGTTCATGTGACAAAAATAAACACTCTCTCCTACTGACATGCCAGTGTTCCCATGGATTAAACGTATGCTTTCACTGGAGGATGTAATTATCCTTGGATAGATGGATATATATATACTAATCACCGCTGCCGTCTGTTGTGTCGTTACTGAATCCTTTACGTGCTGCTCAGTTGGTGGTTTGGGATCAGAATGAAGTGTGGACCCTTTAAATCTGAGAACCTGGCAAATATGATCACATCAACCTAAATATGCCCACTTCCCATCAGTCTGCTTCATCTGCAGTACCTGCTTTTCCCCCTTTTCCCCCGGACTGAATTTCAGCGATCGCAGGATGTGTCTGAATGTGTTTCACTCACTTGCACATGGACGGATCAGTAGTGACAGTAACACCAAGAGGAAAAGTGTCCCACTGCATCCTCAGAACTCAGTCTTGTGGCAGCAGTTGAGACATCTATTGGCTAAAAAAATACGTACACAATGGATACAGTTTTTTATTATAAGCGAGGCCAGTATTTGTATTTAAAGAAGGAAACTTTTCTTGTTTATTTATCTTGTTATAATGTGAAACGTTTCATGTTATACCATGGTAACTTAGATTGTGTTGTTATAATATGAAACATGTGTTTGAATGAGGAAATGGTGCGCGGATAAATTGAACAATATGGCTCATTTACGCAATTGATTAAGTTCTACTTCATGCTTCGGTTGAGATGTGGTGAGATTCTGCTGTTATTCAGCACAGTGGATGATATGATAATAAGTCTGCACACACAAAGAAAGATTTTAAAATGCATGGGGTGCTGCAGGTCGCCTCATGTCTCATTGATCAGCCGGAGGGGCACTGTAGACTCAATGGATACAAGACTCATCCATCTTATTCAATAACAGCAGAATATCCACATGTCTCAAGCAAAGAAGAACCTAAATAGATTGTGTAAATGATCAGTTTTTCTCAATTTAGCCGGTCTTGGCATTATTAGAATGTAAGTTTTTAGGATATAAACATGAAACGTTATGTGTTATAAATAGTGGGCCTATATTGTTAAAACAAGAGGAAATGTCTACTATACGTTATACAAATGTTTACATGCGATAATACATATATGTTTTGTACATAGTAGCTTGAAACCATCTTGCTATATTATATCTTGTTATAATGTGAAAAACCACACAAAGTTTCCATCTTATATTGTGGAACAGATCCATTTTAATTTGTCTGGTGTGGCAGCAGTATGCTTCTTTAATTACTGGCCTAAAATTGATCAAAATCCATTTGAAAATTGATTGAAAATGATTTTTCGAGAAAAAAACGTTTCAGTGTTTTTTAATTTTAAATTTTTTGGTTTGCCTTTTTATTATAATAATAATAATACATTTTATTTATATTGCGCTTTTCTGGGCACTTACACTTTGCAGGTAAAGGGCAAATAATAAAAACAAAAATGAACAAATAGAATAAACAGCAGGTATAAAAGCATAAAACAGTAGTAATTTCCAATAGAGTATAGAAGCTTGCTTGTGTACAATGAAATGACATGAGCAAAGGCACAAAGTGGGGCTTATATCGCTCAAAGAGGTGCTGGATTTGCTGATGCAGTACTGATTCTGTTCCACTGGACCAGTATCCCATTACCTCCCATGAGAGCTCAGACCACTGACCTTCAGAGTATGTGTGTGTGTCACTGCATATATACTGTGTGCATGTTTTAGGAAAGTGAAATCACCATTCCTCTTTCAGTTTTCTGGTGTGAAACTGCCTCAGTTGTCGCATGCAGCCTGAAAGATTTAGCCAGATAATTTCCATAGGACTAATCAAGACATGAAGGAACGGATGTCTTCTATTTGTCTCCCCCCATCTCCTCCCTTTGTCTTATTTCTGCTGCCCGTTTCTCATCCTCTCCGTCTTGCTTCTTCAATTTCTCCTGTCTGTTTCAGTCCGACTTTTCTTATCCACTGCAGATATAATGAATCCACTCTGTGCCACCGCCTTGACGGAGAGTAAGTGCTGAGTTGGGGGTAACCTTGTCCCTTCCTACATGTCTGGCGGAGCTCTAATAGTTCTGTCAATCCAGATGTGGAAGGCCCCTCTAGGGAGCCTCGCCGCGTACAGACATATGTGTCTGAACCATGACAGATCGTCTCCAGATCGAACTATAATCTGTAACCGTAGTTTGCACAGTGCAGCGGACAGAGCTCTGAGGAAAAGTAGATGAGAAAAGTGGCAGATAACAGCAACAACATTAGGTCGACGTATAGAGTGTCAAACTGCTTTCTCTCAAAACCTGCACTTAAACACGCGAGCGTTGGACGTCTTCTCGATCCTTCACTCCAACCGAGTGAGTTTGCTCAACCCCCAGCTGAACTAGCACCATATGGTACAGATTACTACAGGAGAAGGTATATGCCCTATATGTATTTGTTCATGGCTATTACTAACATATGCCGGTTCCTGCATTACTCCCATTTCATTGTCAGAGTGGATCAGACGCTGGCAGAATAACAACCACTCTGCGAAAAGACAGATGCTTTTGCAGAGACTGTAACTTCTGCCCTCTTTCTTTTACAAAAACAACGAAACATTACACTGTATATTTTCTTATAGTAGGCATTAGCGGTGTGTGTAGTACCTTAAACCCAAAAGATAAATATAGCCTTGTACTAATCTGTCTAAATCAGAGTTCTGCACATTGTACTCCTCATTCCGCTAACTTTCCAATGGGGAAATGATCTTATTTGGTATGTTACGTTCTCTAAATCCTCTCTGTCCTGTGTTTAAAAACTTGTATGGATTTAAGTCTTAACAGAAAACAGTAATGCACTTGTGTAACGGTTGCAGATGAGGTATATCTTTCCAAAATACTTGTGACGATGGGATTTAGAGAAACGATTATTAAAATATCAGAATAAGTAGATACTCCTTTAGTTACCCTGTTGGAGTTTTGAGTACTTGTGCCTTTTTAAATATAGAGAATAATTCAATATGTGTTTATTGCATTACAGTCGTCAATGTGATTATTTGTTTAAGTAACAAGTTGTATGAGGGATTACACTGACTTTACATGTACGACAGATTCTTGTTTCTGCCCTTATTCCAAAAATGACAAACCTAGCTGTTCACATGGTTAATGAAAATAAATATCCCCCTCGTATTTATAATTTTCTGCAGCTGCACGCACGCTGAGATTATTGTGACTAACACATTGTTTATCATGTCAAAACATGTAAAAGTGGAACGGCTGAAGGTGCTCGTGCCACTTCTCCTTCTGTTTCTCCTTCTGGGCCGAAATGTGGGCTTTTATTTTGGGCATGCATGTCTACCTCAAATACCTAAAATTGTTGGCCAGTTGTATTTTTTTTGTACAAAGCTGACCATAAACAAGCAAGACTCTGTGTGTGTTAAATGAGATGCATATTCCAAATGTGCTGCAGACATGTCCAAGGTTTGCTCCTAAAACCTGAATGCTATCAGCATGTTCCACATGTCTAAATCAGAAAATGCTAAATATGGGATAAGGCCTAATTTGGAAGATCTGAATAGAATATGCTCTTTACCGCATTGAATTCAGGATGCTGTCAAATTTGGAGGAATAGTAGAATGTTAGTATGCATGTGAATGTAGTCTCTGTAAAATGAAGTAATAATATTGTAGCTACTAATCCCAGAGCTGCTCCATTCTTTGGTGTCTATTTGTTTGGAGTGGTGGCTAGTTTCTATACTATGAGAGAAGAAATTAATCTATACTTTAAAAAAATTGTGTATTTATATGTTTGTAGTCCTGCCACTAGTGATGCTTCATTTAGCAATCAGTGGGTTGGAAGGTTTGTGAACTCTGCAGCATCACTATAAAGATGAGACGTCTAAAGATGCAGCTGTTAATAGGAAGTAAATACCCTCAAAATGTAGACTTGCTCCTTGTTAAAGTCACCCTCGAGTGAAAATCAAGGTTTTTACCTCGTTAGCATCTCCATATGGTGTTTATTAATATGCTGTAATACACAACATGAGCAAAATAAGCAGTCATGGCTTAGCATTTCTATGTTGAAACTGCAGTGATAGTTTCAAAAACGCAGTTTCAGACTAGGGTTTTGTATTTAACAACCTAAGGAGCCAATCTTGACAACATTGTTTTCAATTTCTAACATGTACAACTAGGAACTGTGTAGCCGGTATAGTTTTATGGTTTCACAGGTGAAGAAGCCTTCAGAGACTTCATACACCGATCAGCCACAACAGTGTGACCACTGACAGGTGAAGTGAATAACATTGATCATATTGGTACTATGTGGTGTTCTGCTGGAAAACCTTGGATTTTAACATCCGTGTTGATGAGACTTAGACACCCAAATAAACATTGTCCCAGAAGAAGCAAAGTCCCTCATGCAAATGGCAATCCCAAATGTCATTGGCCTACCCCCGCAGGAAAATGCACCCCACCACATGGCAAAAACATCAAACAATCAGGAACATATTGAGGAACATGACAATCGCCCAAGATGTTGATTTGACTTCCAAACTTCCTGGACCCCATTCTGAACAAGCATCAACAGGATGCAGTGGAACAAGTTGGATTGACAGAGGCCCCACTGCACAAGCCAGAGTACCCAAAGGATCCACTGCCAACGTCCTGGTGCCAGACCCCATAGGACACCCTGAGAGGTCCTCTTGTCCATGTCCAATGGTTCAGAGCATTTTTGACCACATAAGGGGGACCAACACAATATTAGGCAGGTGGTCATAATGTTATGCC
>OMNN01041189.1:2754-20966 GCA_900302755.1 Chromis chromis
ATTGTTGGTTTTCAGCCCGTCTCGGTGCTGGAGGACATCACTGACCAGACGACCCCTGAGACCGAGAACGCCACCTTCGAGTGCCAGATCAGGATCAACTACCCAGAGATCGCTCTGACTTGGTACAAGGGAACGCAGAAACTGGACAACAGCGACAAGTACGACATCAGCAGCGTCGGCGACCGCCATTATCTGAAGATCAAGAACTGCCAGACCAAAGATCAAGGAAACTACCGCGTGGTGTGCGGTCCTCACATCTCCAACGCCAAACTGACCGTCACAGGTAAGAGGCCGAGTGCTGAACTTGGTGTCTCGTCTGCTGGACTCCAGTCTGTAACTGTCCTCATGTCCGACTCCTTTATCTCCTTATCAGGAACTGCTTACAGGGCAGGTGAGCACCACGACTCAGAACTAACACCTCAGACTGACCTCTTTGAACCTGCTGGTTCTTGTCATGCTGTCCTTTTTGTGTTTTGTGGATTTCTGTTTTGTGTTTTTCTTCTGTGTTTCTCTTACATTTACTTTACTTTTAGCCAAAACTACCACAAAAACATGAATATTAGAGTCAGATCGAGAACAACCGTGTTATAAACTAACATGACTGTGACTGTCTGGTTCTAGCCGACCAGATTCAGTTCACTAAATCCATCCGAAGCATCGAGGTCAACGAACGCCACTGCGCCACCTTCGAGTGCGAGTTGTCCTTCGACAACGCCACTGTCTCGTGGTACAAAGACTCGTGGGAGCTTAAAGAAAGCCCAAAATATAACTTCAGGACCGAAGGCCGCCGGCACTTTATGACGATCCGCAACGTAACTGCAGAAGACGAAGGTTTGTGAACCTCTGGAGACATTTCTAACTGATTCTAACCTCTCAACGCTCTCCGGACTTTTAATTACAAAAGGAACAAATGCTTAAAAATGGACAATCAAAGGCATTTATGTTAAATATTAACAGCTTATTTTAGTGTTGCACCAAAAAATGAACCTTGGAATGAGCAGAAAAGTAACCAGTTAATCTGTTTAATGTGAATAAGACGATATGAAATGAGACCGAAGGCTCGATAGATCAGCAGCAACAAACTGACCTCAGAGGATGTTTATAACGACGATATCGCAGCTAATTTACCAGAGAAAGAACAGAACAGGGTCACGTTTAAGATTTACCCTAAAAATAAAACATTTTTTCATGTTGTTATGACACACATTCATCACTTAGAACGAGAAACGGTTTATCATTATGTGAAACTGATGTTTGAATGAGGAAACTGAAGAATATGACTTTATTAATAATGTGAATAAAACACCAGAACATTCTCCAAAAGTTTAGAAAATTAAGATGGTGTCTCACAGATGTCTAGACATTATGGATGAATTAATAAATGAACAAAAGTCATACTATTTGAACTTACATATTTGAACAAATGTATAAAATATCCAAAACATTTATAAAGATTACCCAAATATATAAGACATTGAGTAAAATGTCAGAAGTTTTTGGCCATAAAGACACGAGATATAGATGCAACTGCCTGTTAGTACCTCAGCCTCATATTCATTTATTCACTAGTTAGCATGTTAGCACTTAGCTCTGTCACTAGTTAGCATGCTAGCTCTCCAGCCGGTAGCAGCCTTCACACTAAACACTGCTGCTTCTCCACCGTCAGGCGTTTACTCGGTGATCGCTCGTCTGGAGCCGATGGGAGAAGCTCGAAGCACCGCTGAGCTTTACCTGTCGGGAAAAGGTGTGTACACTGTCGGTCAGCAGGTACAGAGGCTCGTGTCAGTCAGCTGCTATAACACCTGTTCACCTTGTTTTACAGAGGTTGGGTTAGGAAAGGTTCCTCAGGGTGAGTACTTCCTCTAAACACTCAGCAAATCAGTGACAGTAAAACCGAACAGGTCTCCAGCTTGAAGTCTTTAGTCTCTCTTTAAATCTGATTGTTTAGAAACTGGTGACTGAAATCGAAGAAATGTGAAGTTTTACTGTCACAAAAAAAAACAAAAATCTTAATTACTTCCGACATTAATTGACGTATTTGTGGCCGAACCTTCAGACGTCCCTGATTCGTCGGTTCACGTCCCAGAAGCAGCGTCTTTGGTCGTCTGCTCAGGTGAGTCTGGGACAGTTTGTACTCAAGTCACCTTAATAATCTCCGGTTGAGGTCCAACATTCACACATTTGTTCTTCTGCCAAAAGATTCCTCCGAGTTTTATCACTACGAGGAGAGAACTCAAGTCCAAGGTACAAAACTTACGAAACTACGTTGTTAAACTAACCGACGTCTTTTCTGCGTTTTGCGTTAAAAAAAGTTTGAAGCTTTTCATCGACATTAAACATGAAATCATCATCATCATCATCAAACTTTAACTCTCATCACAAATAACCGTGTGATGCTTTAATTCAACCATCTTCTCACCTCGTAACTCAAACATCACCTCAGCAGTGTTCTCTAAATTTAACCTGCAATATATTTCCAATACAAACAAGTGTACAGACGAGGATTATTATCTACCAGCTTTATGAGACTGAAGAGTTTCAAATTAAAACTGTCCAGGATTAAATTCTGACTCTAGTTTCTTTGTTTTTTATCTTATCTTAATCACACAATTTTCAGATTTTGAAATTCAGAAATTTACACAGATTAATCCGAACATTTCTTTATAAATGTCAAATTGTTATTCCTGATATTATAAATCTAAATATGCACTAATTTGCAGAAGTAAAATATGTCCAAACAGTTTGTGTCTGAAGTGTCTCATCTTAGAAACAGTTAAATTCTAAAGGTTTTCTCTCAGATCTCGATGATAGTTTTTAAAATCCTCGTCTGAACTCTGCAGAGACTCGATCTGACCGCTTATCTTCTGAATCTGTAGCTTTTCAAAGACTCACAGTTGAAGAGGAAACGGTTTCAGTTCGGTTCTCCTCCGTCACAGGTACCGACACCGACACCTCCTCACTCCGTCTCACCTGTTTCTGTCTCACCTGTCGTGTTACTTCCTGTCGTGTTACTTCCTGTCATGTTACTTTCTGTCGTATTTCTACCTGTCGTGTTACTTCATGTCGTGTTACTTCCTGTCGTGTTACTTCCTGTTGTGTTACTTCCTGTCGTGTTACTTCTTGTCGTGTTTCTACTTGTCGTGTTTCTTCGTTGGTTACTGACTTTACTTCTCTCTGGACAGTCTGCTTTAGGGTTTAAATCCTTCTAAGGTTTTTTCTCTCTAAGTTCACTTTTCTCTTCCACCAGAAGAGAAAAAGCGGGTTGAAGAGATTGTTGAACGGACTCAGGTGGAGGTCAGAGAGGAAACTCCTGCAGGTATATTTACGAGACGCAGACGAGCTTCTGGCTGCTCATAAAGCTTCTGGCTGTAGTTTAGTTTAGCTGCTGATCAGAACCTGCTGTTTGTCCGTCCACTGGGCTTTTAACTCTTCAGCTGCTGCTTCTAGAAGCTTCTCTTCATGGTTTTGCATGTCATCGTTGGATCTTCTCTTGGTCTCGTCTGTCTTTGTTTGTCCACTTTTACCCTTTTATCATGTCGTTTCTCTTTTACGCTCTGATTAACCTCACTGGAGCTTGTAGAGAGTAGAGAGTAGAGTTTGGCCGACGTAGTTTTAATGTGAACTTTCTTGATCTTTCAAGTTCCTGAGGTTTACAGGAGGCCAGAGGAGAAACCCTCTGAGGCTGCTGCTCCACCTCCCGCTAAAGGTATCTGCAAATACCTGCTCTTATTTTCACCTGATCTATCTTATCCATGTATCTTGTGTCTTGTTGTTTTTGCACGTTTCTTGTTCTTGTTTGTTTCATTCTTGCTTTTTTTCAGTTTCTCTTAATAATTAAAAAAATCTTAATGTCTTGATTTACTGTGATCAGAAAACTGAAATTCTTGATAATATTTTAAAGTACCAGAAGTAAAGAAGACTGAGGTTTCTGCAGCTCCTCGGAGAGACGAAGCTCCAGCTCCAGAAGGTAACAAAAGCCTGAAAATCTATTGTTTTCTGTGTTTGTGAGTCTTTATTGGCTCCAATTCTTTCTTCAATTACAATAAAAACATCCAACATTTTTATGACCTGCATTCATGTAGACACAGGATTCATATTTAAATGCAAAATATTACTTTTGAATAATGAATTGATATAAGTGTTTGGTATTTAAGAAGAATCTCTTTAATTATGTATTCATACAGATTTAAACTTCATTAGACATTCTATCTGTCTGTATATTTAATTGCAGGTACATTTTATTCCATTCATATCCTTCCAATCAAACAAATCTCTTGAGCTGAACTTCCCGTCGAGTTCCGTCTGCAAACCTTAATGTTGTGTGGATGTTCTCAGTGTTCTTCCAATGCAGACAGCATTGTGTTCGTCTGACTCTTTTTACATGTTCTGTGCATCTTTTAGCTCCTAAACTCTTAAAGCTGTTTGTTCTCTGTGTGAAGTGACGTGATGTTTCTCTGTTAACCTTGAAGAACCCTCAGTATACACAGAACCGGAACCAGAGATGGTTCCCATAAAGGTCTCTGCTGAACCTTACCAACCCAAGCCAACAACAGAACCAAAAACGGTTCCTCCAGAGCCCAAAGTGCCTCCTCAGAAACCGGCAGAACCTGAGCCCAAAGTGGCCAAAACTAAGCCAGAACCTGAGGCACCAAAAGCTGAAGCTGCCAAGAAAACACCAGAAGCCCCGAAACCGAGAGGTAACGTAGTAAACTCTGTGTTTTACTGCTGCTCTGATGGACTCTGTTCCATGTCTTTCTTGTTCTGTGTTGCAGTAAGACTCTTTAACATGTGTGTAACTGATGAATGTTCTCAGCTGCTAACCTCTTTACCTGGATCTTATGAAACTGATGCTGTCACACTGTAGTGAAACCAGTGGAAGCCACAGTTCAGCCAGTCGCTGCCAAGATCACTCCACCAAAGACTGAAGAGGTTTTAACTAAAGGTATCAGAGAGACTGTGTCTTTTCACCTTTAGGTTCTTTAATATGTGCTGTCATGTGTTTATGTTGTCTGTTTATGTCTTTATGTGTCTTGGATCTAAACGCTCGATAGAGTGGACTGTAATGTTGAAGCCTTTGTGGTTGTCAGTATGTTACTGAAGATAAACTGTGTATAAAATGTTCTTTAAAGTACCAGAACCACCAAAACCAGAAGAGCCTGTAACCCGCCCAGTTCCAGCTGTGGTTACTCCACCCACACCAGAACGACTTCCAGCTAAAGGTACTGGCTGATAATCTTTGAATCTTCTCTTCCTCTTATATGTTGTTTCAGACATTAAATTCACTCGTTCAGAGTGTAATCTTTGATTCAATGTTAGCGCTGGTCTTCACCTGTAGGCTAAACAGTATATAATGTTCTCTTAAATGCAAGATGTACCCAGACCAGAGCCGGTGGTCCAACCGCCTCCACCTACAGCTGCTCCCCCAAAGGCTGAGGCCGTCCCAACTAAAGGTACTGCAAAGTTCGTCTTAATAGGTTCCTCTCTTGTAATGTTCTGCGTTAAGCTTGTGCTGTGTTTCATGTTCTGTTGAATTTTTATAAACCTCTTCTTGCAAACTGCTTTTAAGTTCACATGGAAAGTAACCTTTCCAGAATATCTTCTGTAAATATCTTACAGCACTCGCTAGAGTGTGACTTTTTTGTAGACAAGATAATGATCTTATGAATAATGTCCTTCTAAGTTGTCTCAGAACCAAAGACACCTGAACCTCCAAGAAAACCTTATCTGCTGGCTGGTAAACATGAGCCAGAAACTCCAGTGTATACTCCTGAAACAGAACCAGAAGAGCCAGAGAAGGTACCAGAAACACCAAAGAAGGTTCTTGAAGAAACAAAGCGGACAGCTGAGGTGCCAAAGAAGGTTCCGGAAGAAATAAAGAAGGCCCCTGAGGCCCCAAAGAAGGCCCAGGAAACACCAAAGAAAGTTGTGGAAGAGCCAAAGAGGGTTCCAGAAGCTCCAAAAATGGTTCCAGAAACACAGAAAAAGGTGCCAGAAACTCCAAAGAAGACTCCAGAAGTTCCGAAAAAGGTTGTGGAAGAACCAAAGAGAGTTCCAGAAGCTCCAAAAATGGTCCCAGAAACACAGAAAAAGGTGCCAGAAACTTTGAAGAAGGTTCCAGAAGTACCGAAAAAGGTTGTGGAAGAACCAAAGAGGGTTCCAGAAGCTCCACAAATGATTCCAGAAAGTCTGAAAAAGGTTCCAGAGGTACCACAAGAACTAAAGAAGGCACCAGCATCACACAAAATGGTTACAGAACAACCAACAGAACCAGAGGAAAGTCCAGAAGAAGCAGGGCCTCGTCGCAGAACACCAACACCACCACAAGAACTGGAAAAACTAATTCCTCAGGCTAGAAAACCACAGCAACAAGGTAGATATGTCTGAAACATGACCAGTTTGGAAGTCTTATTCACTAATCCGTACTTCTTTTAACTCACTGTGTTTTATTCTAAAAACAGTTCTTTAAATGTTGTGTCTTGACTTCTGTGTTGTCGTGTGTTGACTGTTTGCTGCTTAACACCAGTTGTGACAACAGAAACACAGAGGGAAACAACAGCACTAACTAAACCTAAGCTGGAGGCGGCTACATCCAAAGGTAAACTGAAAATATTTCTCAGGTACTTTAAGAAAGTCTTCACAGTTTTTTTTGTAGAGTGACAAATTATATGTATTTGTCCTTGAAACTAGATGAGGTTATTCCTTGTGGAAAAGTAGAAGTTCAGCTAAAGTCCAGAGAAATCCTGCAGCAGAGAGGTAGTGATTCATCAAACGTACAGTTTACCTTTAAAACAAGGATCATAATAGAATAAATCCAACACTGAAATCTGTGTTTCTGAGTCTTGATGTTTGTTCTTGTTGTTTTCCTCTTGGTCACCGCTCCATGGTGCAAATCTTCAATCTTGGGTGAAATCTTAAAACGTATCCAGCTCTCCTGAAGACGGATCTTCTGTCTGTGGTTGAAGACAGAGAAGAGTCTTTTCTACAGAAGGTTCTTGAAGAAAGGATTTCTCTCACAGATGTACACTGGAACGATCAGGTTAAGACGTATGGAGGAAGAGTGGAGGTCAGAGAGTCGACTGCAAGAGAAGAAAAGACTTTGGAAAGGGAGATAAAACAAACTGCCAAGGCGACGGAGGAGGTTTCTACATGGTTCAGAGAAGATCATCAGACAGAAGATACTGAGCACAGTGAAACTCATGACGAAGAAAACAAAGAAATGTCTTTGAGTTCTGTTTCTCCACATCGACAAGAAACTGTCCTCCTTCCATCGAAACAAGACGTCACACCTCCACCTGACGTGAAAGAAGCTTCTCCAGACGCCGAAGTCGCATCCAGAACTGAGGCCTACAAGAAAACTTATCAAGACAGAAAAGTCAAGAAAGCTGACGTTCAAACGGAGCAGAGAGAAGCTACTGAATCACACATATTAGTGTGTCGTGAAGAAACTAAGGAAGAAACTGTCTCCTCAACAGAACGTCTTGGTAAACCTAAAATGTCTGCAGCATCTAAAGGAGTTCCTGTATCAAAGAAGCCTGAAGCACCTGAAGAGAAAGTTCCATCTTCAACATCCCCTGAAACTGTTTCGCCTCCACTTGAACAAGACGTGCCTGAAACTCCTCCCAGAATCACTGGTTCTCCTCCGAAGAGAGAAGTAATATCCCATCAAAAGAAGGAAGAACTCGCGAAAGCTGCAGGAAAATATCTTGAAGACTCATTTTCTCTGGACAAACCAGCATCAGAAGAAACATCCTTTGAAGAGGAACTTGTCCCAACATTGATCTCAGTTCCAGCAGTTCCAGCTCGAATTCCTTCACCTGAGAAGATAGTCTGTATGGAGGAAGAGATTTTACCAACAAAAGAATCTGTTCTTCCTACAAAGAAGAGATCTCCCACACTTCCCAAAGCAACGGTTGCCCCAACACAAGATTTGCCCCCTGAAGAAGTGACCCCACCCAAAGAACCCAAAGCTCCACCTAAAAAATCTCAAGTTCCTCTACAGACGAAACGTCGAACTCCTGAGCAAGATATTCTTTCCACCAAGAAACCTGCCTTTCCTGCACAAAAAGAAACAGCCAGAGTCGAGGTGGATTCCTCTGAAGAAGCAACTAAAACTCCACCAGCAACAGAGGAAGCAACGAAGACATCCTGGCAACCTGAACAACAAACTCTTGAGAAAGGTATTCTTTGGTTTCTGAGCCGCACAGGCTCATGATCGCTTTAAGATCAACCTCTCTTCTTGTACTGATCTTCCACTAACGTCCACAGTGAGTCGTGTTCGTCCTTTGTCTTTGTTTGTTATGTTGCTGTTCTCCATTTTCTAAGGAACCATTCTTGGCCTACTAACCTCTTTCATTTCTGTTTTTCCTTCATCCGCTGACTTTCTTTCACATCTTCATTTCTTCTGCCTGTTTTGCTGTTTGGACTGTTTCATGTCTGAAACATCTTACGTCTTAACTGACCATGTTGTTGTCTTGGTCGTGATCTTCGAATCTTGTATTTTCAAAGTGCTTCCTCCAGAGGAGAAGAAACCTTCAGCACCAAAGCCTTCACCTCCTGCTCCTCCTGCTCCTCAACAGAAGGTTGCTCCTCTTGCAGGTATCTGTTCAGTTCATCCTCTTTCCTCTTGTGTCTTTCTTTGCATCCCTTTGTGTTGTCCCTGTTGTCCAACTTGTCTTTCCATGTTTTCAGTTGTTCATGTTGTAGTGTGTGTTGACCAAGCTTATGTTTTTCTTGGACATCTTGTATTCCCAAAGTATCTCCTCCTGAGGAGAAGAAACCATCTCCACCAGCACCAAAGCCTTCGCCTCCTGCTGCTCCTGCACAGAAGGTTGCTCCTCCTGCAGGTAGTTTCTTCTCTTGGTTTTGTGTGTTCTTGTGAACTGTATGTCTGGAGGTGGTAAACAACTACCTTCATACTTCTCTTGCCTTCTTACACTCAGTCTTCTCTCAGTTGTCTGTATCTTGGTCGTGATCTCAGCATCTTGTATTTGAAATTGTTTCCTCCAGAGGAGAAGAAACCAGCAGCACCGAAGCCTTCAGTTCCTGCTGCTCCTGCTGCTCCTGGAGCCAAAGTTGCTCCTCCTGCAGGTATTTCTTTCACTAAAAAATCTTTCATGTTGTCTGTTTGAGCTGCTTTCCTCTGTTTTATCCGTCTGTACCTTTCTTCATTCTTAGAGTCTTTGTTTTGTCCACGGTGTGTTTTAATGTTTTCTCTTTCATCTTTCACTTTTATCTTTATTTGGATATTGGTCGTGACTTTTGGTGTGTTGTACTCCCAAGTGTCTCCTCCAGAGGAAAAGAAACCTTCTCCACCAACCACAAAGCTACCAGAAGAAAAAATTGCTGCCCCTGCAGGTAGTTTCTTCTGTTTGTCTCTCATGTTATTTAGCTCACAGTTTGTCCTGCCTCAAAGAAACCTGTTGGGTCGTAACAGCAGTGAATTCTTTAACCTTGTCTGTTTTGTCAGTTGTTGCTTGTTGACCAGATCTTTGCCAGTGATTTAATCTAGTTGGCATTCTTGTAGCTCCAGTTGCACCAGTGAAGAAGGAACCGTCTCCTGTAACAGAAGAAATCTCTCCACCTGAAGGTAACACCTCTTCATTCATGTTGTTCTTTTGTGTTTGTCTTCTGCTGTGAAGCTTCTCTTAGCTTCAGTCTTCATACGAAGTCATCTTAGCTTTAGTTTAGTTTATCTGTTTACACTATAATACTTTGTCCTGTCTATAATCCACATCTTTCATCTTAACAGTATCTTTTGAATTTGATCAACTAATCTGATCGATGGGTTTTTCTTATACATCTCTTGGTGTGTTGCACTTGCAGTGACAAAAAGAAAATCACTAAAAGCTCCCTTTTGGTGCAAATGATTCTGGAAACAGAAACTAAAAACAAATGCATGACACACTTTCTTAACTCAAGTATCCGTCTCCAAAAACCAGTCACACCTCTTTGGCTTTGAGCCTTTAACAGTGTGCGTGTTGTGTAAACGTACTTACGTTGATCTTATTGAAATTCTTGCAGACAAAGAACCAGTTTCAGCTCCTGGACCGACCAAAGGTATACAAATATCAGCTTCTTTATTTCAAAAGTATCAGTTTAAATTACAGTGTTAGTTATTTCTGACCTTTAAAAATGTCTCTTGTTAATAATTGAAATCTTTTAGTGTTGTGTGACTTTTTGTTGTAAAAAATGTCAGATGAATTGTTCCTCTATGTCTGTATGTGAATGTTATAAAAGATGTATTTACTGCCTCAACCACAGTGCCACCTCTTAAGCAAAAGGGTAAGATTCCTGTTCAGGAAGTCAAAACCCCAGAATCACCGAAGCTGAAGAGTAAGTTCACCAGAATACCCAAAGAGAAAGAACCAGAACCAGAGGTCGTTAAGCTGAAGAAGGTTCCAGGAAAACCTGCAGAGCCAGAAAAACAAGTCGTAACTCACAAAGCAGAAGTGATGAAACATCAAGATCCAGAACTGACGGTTCATGGACTTCGTGACCGAGAAGATCGAGAGATTATAACACTCGGGAGAACCGAACGAGTCTTCACTGCTGAGGAGGAGACGATTCAGTTAGGCCACTTTGAAGAAGCTGAGAGAGTTTCAGTTGTAGAAAAACCAGAGAGTAAAGGTTGGACAAGAACCCCAAAACAACAAAAAGAGGAGGAATCTGAGGCGCCAAGTTTGGAGAAGAAGAAAATAACTAAATTACCAAAAGCAGATGAGCAGAAAGAATCAGTCAAACTGAAACCATTTGGAAAATCAGGGAAAGCAGAAGAAGAACCACAAAAAATCCAACTCAAAAAGGTGCCGACGAAGCCCAAAGAGCCCGAGAAGGAAGTCATAACTCACAAAGTTGAAGTGACGAGGCACTATGACACAGAGCTGACTGCTCAGAGGCTTCATGATAGAGACAATCGAGAGGTAATAACGCTTGGCAGAACCGAACGAGTCTTCACTGCAGCAGAAGAGGCATCTGAACTCGGATATGTGGAGGAACCTGAACAGCCGGAGGCAGAAGATGAAAAATCGAGGTGGATGAGAACCCCGAAAGCCCCGAAAGATGAGGAACCTGAGCCGGATTTAACCAAAAAGAAAATAAAGAAACTGCCAAAGAAAGATGAGGAGCAAGAAGTAGTGACACTGAAACCGTTTGACAAACCACAGAAACAAGAGGTGCCTGAATCTCCAAAACCTCAGAAAGAATCTGAGGCAAAGACAGACACTGAGCAAACTCCATTCAAGAGAGGTGAGATTCCACAGAGAGATCAACCCAGCTCCGCTATAAAACAAAGAAAAGATGAAGACGCTCCCCTCAAGAGTCCAGACACGACTCCAGATGTCAGCGAAGACCAGAAGGAAATCGCCCAGAAGAAAACAGTTGATCAAGTACCTAAAGACAAAGAACCTGCTGCTGCCGACAAGCTTCGTGGAAAACCCAAACTCATTTCCACACCAGAGCAAGAGAAAGAGCAGGTTGTGCTGAAGCCTTTCACCAAAGCCACCAAGCCTGAAGACAAGCCAGAAAAACCAGCGGAGGAATCGAAGCCTGTGGACGCAAAGGTACCCGGCCGAACCCCAAGAGAGGAAGCTGCCAAAGGGCCAAAGGAACAACAGCTGAGGAAGCCTGAAAAGACTGAAACACCGAAAGAAGAAGATGAGAAATCTCAGGACAAAGAGGCGCCAGCTGTTCCAGCCAAGAAGCCCAGTCCTCCAGGGCAGAAAGCAGCAGAGAAAGAGCTCCCGCAGAAACAAACCGAGGCCTTGAAGACAGGTATCGAATCCAGAAAGACGACTCCACCCAGAGCTGGTAAGGACAAGATGGAAGAGCAAAAAACCATCAAGCCCATCGAGCAGCTTAAGAAGGTTGAGCTGAAGAAGACTCCGTCACCAAAGCTGAAGGAGGTGGAGAAAATCCCAGCTGATAAGAAGCCAAGTGCTGAGAAGGTCAAACAGATTCCCAAAGCTGCTTCACCAAAAGACGCCACTGAAGCTGTAACCCTCAAAAAGGTCCCTAAGAAGCCGTCGCCAGAGGAGCCGTCGGAACCGAACCGGATCCCCCTGACGAAGGAGGTCTCTCCGGGAGCCGTGCAGATGAAGAGGGTGACCACCCAGCCGGAGGAGGAGGTGTTCGAAGAGGAGGCCGAGGACGTGGAAGGCGAGGAAGAGGAGGCCTGGGGCTGGGAGCTGGTTCCCTCGGAGGACTGGGAGGGTGAAGGGGTGGACGGGTGCCTGGAGACTCCGGGGATGCCTGGCGCCAAACGAGGTGAGGTGAAGGCCGGTTCCAGCTGCTGCCTCTGGAGCTCCTCATCCCATCTCAGACGAATCATCTAATCCTCATCACATCTTCTCTTAATCACTCGGTCTGTCTGTTCGTTTGCCATGTGTCCGTCCGTGTTCTCATGTCCATCAAGTCTGTCTCGGATGTGTCATCAGTCATCCAGTGTTTGTCTCCATCCATTTTCTCAGCAACTGCGTCCCTTTGATTGTCTCGTCCCATTATTTCATCTTCATCCTCATTTTCTCAGCCACTTTTGATTGTCTCGTCCCATTATTTCATCTTCATCCTCTTCATTGAGTTCATCAGATGTGTGATGTGGAATTCAGTGTTCTCATGTGATGTTTGTTTAAATCTTTGTCTTGGTATCTGCTGGAATGTTTACATCCACACAGAGCTCTTTCAGAGGAGCTTAAAACTCGTCTTATTGTTTCTGCTCAGATGGAAAACCGTCAGAAGAGCCGCCCAAAGGCCGAGGCCGAGGATTTGGGGGTGAGAATTAATCTGTGCTCTTTGCTCTTTGATGATGTTTGAAGCAGTTTAACTCCATTATGTTACTTTCTTGTCTTGTTTTGTGTGAAGCCTTTAATCTTGACTTCAAAGGCTGTGATTTATGTCACGCCTCTAACTTTTTGCCACCAACCAGAATGCTCCTGATTGGCTCGTTCTTTCATTAGATATCAATGATTGGTCTGTGTTTAGTAAATCTGTGTTCCCTTATTCGACCATTTGATAAACGGAAAAGTCTGTTATACTCCTAAACTCCTAAACTGGTATAAAATAGATTTATTCTGAATCGTTATCATTTTGAATCGGGCTAAAAACCTCTGAGGGGGCGGGGCCAAAAGTTCCTCTATGCAGGAAAAAGACTTTTTCTAGTTTTAGACAGTTGATCTGGGGATTGTCCTGAGCTTTGTTCAGATAATGTTCGAAAACTTTGTAGGAATAAAATGGTATTAAAATTCACTGAAGCTTGTAAATATCTGAATGATACTTTTACACTGAGAGCTGACATCAGTTATCTGTTGTCTCAGATGTCTGTTAATATGGACTCAGAGAGGAACACAGTTATTCTGCAGTCATGTCTTCGTCGTCACATTAAACCGAGGTGGTTTTAGCTTCACACCAGTTTCTTTACTGTGATCTTAATCTTACTGTTAATCTTATTGTCTTTGTGTGTTCTGTGGTTTCTTGTTTATGTCGTCCTGTTTTTTAGGTTCTTCAGAAACTCATAATGAGTAACGCTGCATGATTCTTATGTGTCAACAGAATCTTATATTCTGTGCTCGCTTGACAATAAACCTGTTCACTTAAACATGAACTGTATCTCCATCCTAAAGCAGCCCGCTGTCTGATTCTAACTGGCTGAGTTTTCTATCTGGTGTTGCAGCGAGACAAACGCCGTCTCCTGGGGACGGCGGCAGGGGTCGGGGCCTGAGGCCCGGCGGAAAGGGCCCGTCTCCACCGGAGGAGCCCTTCGGTGGATTCAAGCTCAAAGCCGTCCCCCTGAAGTTCGTCAAGAAGCTTAAAGACATCGTGCTGACAGAGGCCGAGTCCATCGGCTCGTCTGCCGTGTTCGAGTGCGAGGTGTCGCCCTCCACTGCCATCACCTCCTGGATGAAAGATGGCAGCAACCTGCGTGAAGGTCCAAAACACAAGTTCACCTCAGATGGCAAAGATCGCAAGTTGAACATTATTGATGTCCAGCTGTCCGACACTGGTGATTACACCTGTGTGGCCAAGAATGCTGGAAAAGAGATAACGTGCACAGCCAAGCTCATCGTTGAAGGTAATCGAATGAGGTTTTTCCTTCCAACATGAATTAATGTTAACCTTCCTCTTGTGTTTGTTTTCTGTTACCATCTCTTGTGTTAACGGTCGGTTTTGACCCGTGTCTATTTTCTATCATCCAGTTTGTTTCTCATCTCTTGGTTACCTTGTCAGGCTTCTTTATCCATGAACATATTGGTTTTAATATTTTTGTTGTGGGCCTCTGGGCCTTTGTTTTGTCAGTATACCTCGATGCACTCTGTTAGTCACCATCTCTATTGGCGTCACATGTCTGGACATGCCCGTCTTTGTTTGTTGTGTTTTTGTGCAGGTATTGGGGAAAACAAGGTAAAATGAGAATCCCCTGTTGGCAGACAGTGACCTGATGGTTTCAGTTTTGGCTCTAATTATTTCTTTATAATATTTTTCTTT
Source organism: Chromis chromis (assembly GCA_900302755.1). Taxonomy (NCBI): domain Eukaryota; kingdom Metazoa; phylum Chordata; class Actinopteri; family Pomacentridae; genus Chromis; species Chromis chromis. The sequence goes on from OMNN01041189.1 coordinate 17,230, forward strand.
TCATAACTGGGTCAAACTGACTCTAACAACACAAAGATCATAATTTCAACCAGAGCATTTTATAATTTAGTGAAAAAAATCGAGGATCCTGACAAAGTCAAAAGGCCTTGATGCAATAAACTATTTTTTTGTGGTTATTTTATGCATTTAAAACCTAAAAATGGTTTGATGCCGACCTGAACATCAGAAGAAGGTTAAATAATGTATATATGTTATATATGTTATTTTTTGTATTGTTAAATAAAAAGTGAAGCTTCCTTTAGGTGTCAGAAAGTTCCCAAACTCAGGTACGTTACTGGCAGCAGAGTCAGTGATCTTTACATGATCCACTGGAAACACTGGTTTGTCTCCTCCACACAGAGCTTCCTGTGAAATGGATCAAGGAGCTGGAACCAGAGACCTCATGTATGAAGGGTCAGCCCATGTATCTGACCTGTGAGCTGAACAAAGAGAGGGATGTGGTGTGGAAGCGTAACGGCGCCGTCCTCAAGAAAAAGGCCGGAAAAGTGGCCATTAATGTCATCGGCATGCAGCATGCCGTGACCATCCAGAACTCCACCGACGAGGACGCCGGTGCCTACACCTGCGAGGTGGACGGACAGGAGGACGTCAAGACGACCACCAACGTTAAAGTGATTGGTAAGAAGCTTGAAGCCGTCTTAAACATAGAAGACACTTTAGCTTCTAGGTGGATTTGCCCTAAACGATCTATCTTCTGGTGGTTGCTGGTGTGACGACAATGAGGTAACAGATTGAACAGGTCAGTGGTTCCATGTAACTGTCAAGTGAATGTCAAGAAAGTTAGGCAAAACATTCGGTTTCCAACAACTTGGCTGCACAGTGTTGTCAGGAGGTGGCGCTATGGTCCATTAGAAGAAGAAGAAGAAGAAGAAGAAGAAACAAATAAACTTTGCCCGTCTGCAGAGAAACATTCAGATCTTCAAGAATAGTTTTTGATTCTTTCATGTCAGCTGCTGTCGGCCATGTTTGATGACGTCAGAGACAGCTGATCAGTCATGTGACTTCAATGTTCACTTCCTTGTTCAGAAAAGATGTTTCTGTCTCCATAAAGATCCCCAGGTCCTATGTTCCCCAAGTCCTATGTTCCCCAAGTCCTATGTTCCCCAGGTCCTATGTTCCCCAAGTCCTATGTTCCCCAAGTCCTATGTTCCCCAAGTCCTATGTTCCCCAAGTCCTATGTTCCCCAAGTCCTATGTTCCCCAGGTCCTATGTTCCCGAGGTCCTATGTTCCCCAGGTCCTATGTTCCCCAAGTCCTATGTTCCCGGTTTTTCCTAAAAAAGGGTCCTGTGTTCCCCGGTCACATACAAAGCGGGGAACATAGGACCTGGGGAACATAGGACCCGGGGAACATAGGTACACTCCCAAATACTTCAGCCAGAGATGCTCTGATCAGCTCTGATGGTCCCTCAGAGTCGACCCCGTTTGAAATCATGTCGTCTCTCCTCAGAAATCATCAAAGACTGGCTGGTGAAGCCACTGAGGGACCAGCATGTGAAACCGAAGGCAAAGGCCTCCTTCAAGTGTGAGCTGTTCAAAGACACTCCCAACTGGAAGTGGTTCAAAGGAGAGAACGAGCTCGTGCCCTCCGACAAGGTGGAGATCAACAAGGATGGAAAGGACATGACGCTCACCATCAAGAACTGCCAGCCGGAGGATGTGTCCGACTACACCATCGAGGTGGAGGATCGCAGATACACCGCCAAGCTGACGCTCGGAGGTCGGTTCATACGAAGCCACCATCTGGAGGTCAGAGCGACTGTGTTCGACGACGGTTTTTAACTTTAGTGTCTGTCTTTGTTCTCAGAGCGTGAAGCTGAGATCCTGAAGCCGCTCTCCAGTGTGGAGGTGGTGGAGAAGGAGGAGGCCAGCTTTGACACTGAGATATCTGAGGAAGATATAACCGGTGAATGGAAGTTGAGAGGACAAGTGCTGACAAGATCTCCGGTAAGAGCCTCAGAGTGAACCGTACTAACTGACACTCTGATGTTAAGACAAATAAACTGCAACACATCAACTCACATGGTTCTAATTTTTAATGGATGTTCTTCACTTCAGAGGTGTGTCTGACAGAACATCATTCACTGTGGTTTAACCCTTTAAGACCTGAGCCTCAAAATGTCCTCCTGGTCTTTGTTTCTTATTCTGATTACAAAAAGGGTCAGAAAATGTCCTGTGAGTGCTGGTGCCCATTTTTTCAGAAGAAACTTTCAATATCTGGCAGTTATTTACAATTTGCTGCCTATTACAAGAGTTACGGTAATTTTACGGTAATTTCATCCAGCGGATTCCTGGGGGGGCACGAATGAAATTACTGTAATGACCATAATGGTAATGCCGTTGCACTTTACAGCCAATATAGTGTCAATACGATAATTTAATTTGTATCCGAATTAAATTATCGTATCCAAATAAAATTACCGTAATGACATTATATTGGCTGTAAAGAGCAATGACATTCGTATCCAAATGAAATTACCGTATCCAAATGAAATTACTGTAATGACACTATATTGGCTGTAAAGCGCAATGACGTTGCGCTTTACAGCCAATATAGTGTCATTACGGTAATTTCATTCGTATCCCCCAGGAATCTGTTGGATTTTTCCCGATAGCGCAAACCGTGACATAATTACGGTATTCCAAAGTGCGCTTTAGGACTTAAAGGGTTAAACAGTTGCTCTGGTGTCTGGAGGACGTTTCTGATATTAACAGCCCATAACTTGAACTCGAACCCTCCGACAGATGAACTGAAGTTTCCTCTTCTGTAACCGTGGCGACGTCTGTCTCTGGATCTCGTAATGTTTGAGCACCAACAGCAACTCGTCGAGTCAAGAGACACTTCAGCCCAAAAACACCAAATAATTGACTGTAACTCGAGGCTGATGGCTGATGGAGGCTGATGGAGGCTGATGGAGGCTGATGGCTGATGGAGGCTGATGGAGGCTGATGGAGGCTCTCAGCGCGTGAATCAGTGTTTGTGTTTCGACCTGCATCTCCCTCCATCACATCACCACATTCTCGTCCCTCGCAGGCTTTGTGCTCCACAATGAGGCCTTTGTGCTTCCAAACCAGCAGCTTGTCTCTCTCCTTTCCATTAACTCACATTAAAGTGGGGAAACAGTCGAGGCTCTAAGCCGATTATGTTAGCAGATGATGCACTTATGCAGATTTAATTACTGGGAATCAGGAGAATTAATTAACCCTTTAAGACCTGAGCCTCGAAATGTTTTTACAAAAAGGTAAGAAAATGTCCTGTGAGTGTTTGTGCCCATTTTTTCGTTGCGCTTTACAGTCAATATAGTGTCATTACGGTAATTTAATCCGGATACGAACGTTGTTGCGCTTTACAGCCAATATAGTGTCATTACGGTCATTTTTCGGTTTCATTCGGTGCACGAATGAACGAATGAAAAAATTACCGTAATGACACTATATTGGCTGTAAAGCGCAATTTTACGGTAATTTCATCCAGCAGATTCCTGGGGGGGCACGAATGAAATTACCGTAATGACACCATATTGGCTGTAAAGCGCAACAACGTTTTTATCCGAATGAAATTACCGTAATGACAATGTCGTTGCGCTTTACAGCCAATATAGTGTCATTACGGTAATTTTATGGTAATTTCATCCAGCGGATTCCTGGGGGGCACGAATTAAATTACCGTAATTACCGTAATGTCCGTAATGACAATGTCGTTGCACTTTACAGCCAA
>OMNN01041192.1:0-10352 GCA_900302755.1 Chromis chromis
CGCTTTTATTTCTTCACGTTTGGACTACTGCAACAGTCTTTTTATTTGTTTAAACAAGTCAGCTTTAGATCGTCTTCAGACAGTACAAAACGCTGCAGCCAGACTTTTAACTAGCACAAATAGAAGAGCACACATTACTCCAGTTTTAGCTTCTCTTCATTGGTTGCCAGTACGTTTTAGAATTCATTTTAAAATTTTAGTTTTAACTTTTAGGGCCCTACATGGTCAAGCTCCACAGTACATCTCTGGCCTGCTGAAACCACTTTCGTCTTCACGTGCTTTGAGGTCAGCAGGCCAGAATTTGCTGTTCATCCCACGCACTCATTTTAAAACCCGTGGTGATCGGGCATTTCAGGCAGTGGCGCCAAGATTGTGGAACTCTCTGCCGCTAGCTTTACGCTGCACTAATTCCATCGACTATTTTAAAATACAGCTAAAAACACTTTTATACAGACAAGCTTTTAATTAACCTCTTTTATTAACTTTGTGTTTATATTGTATTTCTTTTGCCTTATTTTTGAAGGACTATGTTGTATTTTAATCTTTTTGTACATCACTGTTTATTTTCTGTTTGTGATACTGTGTTTTTACTGTAAAGCACTTTGTGATTTCTATCTGTGAAAAGTGCTATAAAAATAAAATTTACTTACTTACTTACTTGTAGTGTTGCGGCTGGTATCGTCGCAAACGTGCCGTCAGGTTATGGATGAAATGCTGCATTTTAACAGTAAAGATGGAGACGGTGTGATTTATTGCAGAAGAAATCCAGGCTGAGTGACGGAGACGGACACGCAGAGCTCATATCGTTTTATTGAAGCTGGATACAAACCTCCACAGTCTGTTACGAGCCGCCGTGACCCTCTCAAGCTGTCAACACTCGGCTCATATGAACTCGCTCGGCTTCCCAAAGGCTTCTTACATCAACGCTGCTGCTGCTGGTGCTGCTGTACGGAGGCCCAGCGGGGTCGGAGAACATCGGGAACATTTGGGAACTCGTGCTGCAGGTCACTGACGGATATAAAGGCCTGACATTACAGGAACGCTCACAGGACGCCGCTCACACTGCAGATTCTGAGATTATTTTTTTGAAGTTTTGAGGATTTTATTTGACAGTGGAGGAAAAATCGCATCGAGGCAAAGGAGGAGAGGTTTTTGAGGACATTACTTGGGCACAAATTGTGTTTGTCCTGATTTAGGAAACCGTAGAAATTGTTGCTGTGTTTGAGGCTACGAGGGTTGAGTCGAAAGCTTTCACTGGATTTTCTTAGGCAAAAAACTGCATCCAGAAATGGCTCTTCACAGCAACGCCATAGAGGATTTATCTTCGTTCCACAAAGAACCCTTTAACGTGAACAAAGATGCCTCAAAGAACCGTCAAAAAATGGCTCCTTTAGACATGGTAGCTTTATTTCTTTAGCATATTTTATACACCGAGACAAATCCAAGTGCTTTGCAACAAAAGAGAAACACACTAAAGGACACAGATTCAAAATTTTAAATAATTTACACTTTCAAAATTCACAAAAGTAAAGACATGAGGTGTAAAGATGAAACAATTGAATTAAAGTATTTTCGTGGTCTTTAGGCACAACAAAAACTGCTCCAAAGAACTTTAGCAAAGACAAGTTCTTTAAGAAACCATTTTTGAGATAGTTAGCCATCATTCTATTTTGATAATAGGACTTTTAAGTTATCTTTAAGGGAATAAATGTAAGAATTTTTCCATTATAATACATGTAATATTTTGGGTTCTGAACTACAAGAATTACAAAATGGCAACTTGGGATTGGGAAAATGTGACTGGCTTTTCTCTTTCTCTGGTTTTAGACGTTTTATTGACCATTAATTTAATTTAACAATTAAGCAATTGACAATAATTGTTTGTTGCAGCTCTAATTTAATGTTTTTAATAAATACCACCTATCCAAATAACTCCAGAGAAAGAGGAAGGATCTTATAAAGTAGATGAAGAACCATAATGGAAATAAAGAGGTTCTTTAACTGGTGATGACATTTTGAAGTGTGTTGCTAACACCGAATCACATCTTCAGTTTTTCAGGGGCAATTCCTTGTTTTGGGATTTTGCATAGAAAGGGCTACTAATGCACAGTTGTGTGGACTCTAATAATAATCTAACCCAGGGGTCTCAAACTGCGGTACTTGAGGGCCACAATCCAGCATGCTTTAGATCAGGGGTGCCCAATCCTGGTCCTCGATGGCCATAATCCAGCATGCTTTAGATGTTTCCCTCTTCCAACACACCTGATTCAAATGATCAGGATCGTTATTAGGCTTCTGCAGAGCTTGATGATGAGATGATCATTTGAATCAGGTGCTGGAAGAGGGAAACATCTAAAACATGCAGGATAGTGGCCCTCGAGGACCAGGGTTGGCTACCCCTGATCTAACCTTTATTGATCCCCTTGGGTCTCTTCCTTCTCTGCATTCATCCTATTCAAAGTGAACCTTAACTATACATACTAGGAGCAGTGGGCTGCGGCGGTGCAGCGCCCAGGGAGCAGTCAGGGGTTAAGGGCCTTGATCAGGGGCCCAACAGGGGCCCAACAATGGCCGCAGTGGGGATTCGATCCTCTGACCTTCTGATCAGTAGCCCAGGGGCTTAACCTGTTGCACCACCACTGCCCCAAAACTCGGAAATGTATGTTGCATGAATGACTCTAACTGAATGGGTCAGCTGGGCAATAAAACTTGATATTTCAAGTACATCCAGCATTTTAGTTGAACTGATCTAAGAAAATAAACTGTGCTAGCAAAAACCTCAAATCCTGTTTTATTCTCCAGCTCCAGATCAGTAAAAGTTTCCTCTTGCTGTTCAGCAGATTGATCAGTTTGACTTGTTGTACTGCCTTTATAAGAAGCTCCTTCCATTCAGTAACGTTATTGTCTAGTGACTAGCATAAGAATGCTAACTGCTAGCTTGAGGATCCACAACATGAATCTGCTGAAATGATGTGATGAATCAAGTGAACCTAGAGCAGAATCTCAGAAGAAGGTTTCTTTTTGTGGAAGTCACATCGACCAACTGGACGACCTGCCTTGATGGATGAATTTTATTTAACCTTTATTTAACCAGGATAAAAAAACTCATTGAGATTAAAAATCTCTTTTCCGAGAGTGTCCTGAATATAAATCGCCGGAACAGTTGTGAATAATGTTTGAAAAAAATGCCATTAAGAAAAGGTCACACAAAGTTATGACTCAGCTTCAGATTAGATTTTGAGTTTCTTTCTCCAAACCTCAGAACAAGCCACAGTTGACCCAATGAGGCCCATTCATGTTGCATTAGTCATGGTTAAAATCTGCTCAAGTCTGAATGGAGTTTTCCCTCTGGAAGCCAAATTACTCATTCCTGTTTCACATGATCCAAAATCCATCCGAGTCAGATGAAAAGAAAACACAGGAACTATCCTGGAACCCCAGCAAGAGCATCACTAGTTGGAAAATCCCCTTTCTAACCTCCTCCAGCGCATGCAACAGCATCCCAGATTAAATTTAGTTAAAGTAACCCCACTTATACAGTCTTAACAATACAAAAACACATCATTCATATTTCCTTCAAGTTCCTTTATAGTTCATTGTCGTTAGTCATTATGTTTTGTTTTGTTTTTTTATTAGAAGGAAGAAAAATTCAGAAATACTCTCTTAGCCAGCTGTTGGTATCCAACACCAAAACCTGCTTTATTTTTTTTTTTGGCATTTTGTTGTGCTGATTTGTTCTTATTAATACTGATCCAGATTCTTTTTTTAATCATATTTTTGTAACCTAGATTTTGGTGACTACATTTGCTCAAGTACTGAAGTAAAACTTTAATATACTTGTCCGAGTATAAATACAGCATCAATATAGGTGCAAACAACTTGTGCCTGTGCTACTGTGCCTAAATAAGGGACCGTGCAAGAAAGAGACTAGTGAGAGGAGGCCACCAAGACACCTATGAGTTCTCTGAAGGAGTTTCAAACTTTGTTCATACAGCAAATGTTGTCTGTTCTTCACCAGTCAAAGCTTTATGGGAAAGTGACAAAGAGAAAGACATTGTTGAGAAAAGCTGATATTAAATCTGGACTAGAGTTCACCAGAAGACATGTGGGAGACTCTGAAGTCAACTGGAAGAAGGTTCTTTGATCTGATGAGAACAAAATGGAGCTTTTTAACAATCAGACTGGACACGATAGTTGGGGGACACCAACCACTACACATCATCACAAACACACCATCCCAGCCGTAAGCATGGTGGTGGCAGCATCATGATGTGAAGCACGGTGGTGGCAGCATCATGATGTGAAGCACGGTGGTGGCAGCATCATGATGTGGAGCATGGTGGTGGCAGCATCATGATGTGAAGCATGGTGGTGGCAGCATCATGATGTGAAGCACGGTGGTGGCAGCATCATGATGTGAAGCACGGTGGTGGCAGCATCATGATGTGAAGCACGGTGGTGGCAGCATCATGATGTGAAGCACGGTGGTGGCAGCATCATGATGTGAAGCACGGTGGTGGCAGCATCATGATGTGAAGCACGGTGGTGGCAGCATCATGATGTGAAGCACGGTGGTGGCAGCATCATGATGTGAAGCACGGTGGTGGCAGCATCATGATGTGAAGCACGGTGGTGGCAGCATCATGATGTGAAGCATGGTGGTGGCAGCATCATAATGTGAAGCACGGTGGTGGCAGCATCATGATGAAAATGAATAATACCTTGTCATCAATGACAGTCTCAATTTTTTTTTTTAAGTGTTTTACATAGCAAACCAAAGGAACCAATCCAATCAACTTGTGTGGTGGTTCTGTAGAAACTTTTGTTGGCAGCGTGCTTTGGATTGTTATCACGCTAGAAATGGAATAATGTTCTTCTGTCAAGCTTCTGCAAGCTGGGAGTCATCTTGTCAGCCAGAAGTTTATGCTGTGATTCTTCTTGGCAGCAGGCCCTGGAAGGCTTGTAAAGGTAGCGGGTAAAATAAATGCAGCAAAGTATTGGGAAATACTAGAGGACAAACTGATGCTGTCTGCAAGAGAACTGCGACTTGTTGGAGGATTTGTTTTCCAGCAAGACAGTGAGCCGGAGCAAACAGCTGAAAGGACACACAAATGATTTGAGGACAAGGTGAATGTTGTGGAGTGGCTGAGTCGGAGCCCAGACGTCAATCCAACTGACAATTTGTGGCTGGACTTGAAAAACGCTTGAAAAACCAGACAGAGCTCAGGCAGTTTTGCTAGAAAGAATTGGGGAAAACTGCATGTTGCCTGTTGTTGTGTTGAGTTAAATCATTACTTCCGCCAAGCGCGAAGTGCGAAGCGGAGGTTATGTTTTTGCCGACGTTTGTCTGTTTGTCCGATTTTGTTTGTCCGTTTGGTTGTTAGCAAGATAACTTGAAAAGTTATGAACGGATTTTGATGAAAATTTCAGGAAATGTTGGTAATGGGACAAGGAACAGATGATTAAATTATGGTGCCCCCCTTGCCCCCGTTCCCTCTCCCCATGGTATATTCGTCATTAATTAGACCCGAACAGCCATCGCCACGGCTCAATTTTTAGATTTTAGCGCCTCTAGTTTATTCTGACATTAGATTGTCTGCTTAAGTTAGTTCTAAAAAGCAAGCAAAACCCTATAATACCATTAAAGTAACCGTCTGAACCAAGAAACCTATCGCAAGTCAGGAAAAATAACAAAATATAACTTAAAATCAGTGTTCAAACAGGCAGGATATGGTCAGATCTAGGCTTTCTGTGTAGAACCTGAGACCCTCTACAAAATAAAGCAGGTATAGCTGATGACTGGATAGTTATCAAAGGGGAAATTATCAAACCCCACAAACAAAAGGGCAGAGAGGCTGACCGTGTCTTTCACTTTGAAAATATGTAAGTGATGCATTCAGAAACGCAATCAGGTTTTCACAATTACTGCTGCTCTGAGGGCATTCAACACACTTAGGAAAGGATGTGTTATTTCAGCCGAGTGCCGTCTTTAGCGCCGGTGTTGAAGGAGGCTACTTCATGTGAGGGTCTTGAAAACTCCCCAACCTATAAATCAGCGGTTCTTTTTTCCATGTTACAGGTTTAAGTGAGAGCTGCAGGTCTCTTTGGATGTAAATCAGCCCATGATTAGAGGGTGGAATCAGCGGGGTGTTGATTCCTGAGGCAGCAGCAGGAAGAGCAATTGCTGCACAGGGCAACCTCGCACGAAATAAGCAAACAACTAAATTACAGTTGCAAGCTTCACCTGGCAGCAATAAAGGTGCATAGTATTTGAAAATGTATCAGTGCAGGAGAAAAGTGTTTTCCTGTCTGACTTCAATTCTGTTGCTTCAGAATTGTGCGGGAAAAAAAACAACAAAAAACACAACAAATGTGCAGATGAGAATAAACACTGATTTGGCTGCCAGTCAAACAAGCGCCAGTCTAGAGAGTCTCGAGAGGCAACAACACCCACGCAACACACACACACACCAACACCTACAAAGGTGTGTAGGAACACATGCTCACTTTCTCTTTTCGGTTTCGACTCTCCTTGAGCGTATTTGGACACACACATTGTCTGACACTTAGCAGCTGCACACAAAAAAACCCACCCACACCCAGTGGCCTCCACATAAGCAGAGCAGACAGGGTTTGCCTCAAGACAGATGGATCCTTAAGGACCCACTTTAGAACCTGCTGACGGCTCCAAACACACAAACACACAAAGTACAATACCGAATAAACAAACCCAAATGCAAACACATCAATAATGAATGCAATAAAAAAACATTTCTAACTCAAACCGACATAAACACACATCCAGTCTCATATTTCCTTTCTTTTCTCCCTCTCTCTCTTTCTCTCTCTCTCTCTCTCTCTCTCTCTCTCACACACACACACAAACACACACACACACGGATCATTGCCCCTGCCTTCGAGGCTGTCGGGTTTTATCATGTAACTGTCTCAGTTGGCACTTTTGTTTGTGGTGCTTTAAGATGCCAAAGTGCCCAGTGGCATCTTAACAGCAATACACACACAAATACAAACACACAAACACACACTGCGGTTTTAAGTCAACAAAAGTCTTCACCTTTCCTCATCATCATTTGGATATAAATATTATCTGACACGTACAAGACGTGGACACACGGAGACGATCTTTCACACACTGTTAAAGCTTAGCCACACACGAGACACTTGAGGGCAAGTTATGACCACAGTCATACATGCACGAGTCATAAACAAAGAGAGACAGCTACACCGTAAAAACGCACAGTCAGGTTTGAAAAACACTCTGATGCAGATTATACTGTAAAAAAAAATCTAATTTGACAGAAAATAACTCCAAAATTTAAAATCTATCCATCTATCCATCATTCCATTCAATTATTTATGCACATACTGTCATGTAACGTTTGTCCTTGTAATTTTAAGGTAAATCTTAAAGTATATATATTATATTTATGTGCAATTTTACATTCAAACTCTGTAATTCTGGATACACATTGAGTATGAGAGAACTGACCCTTTAACATAGTGTATCTCTTTATTAATTTGCATCATAATGCCACCACTACCATGTTTCACATCATGATGCTTCCACCACCATGCTTCACATCATGATGCTGCCACCACCATGCTTCATTTCATCCAACATAATGCGTAGAGTTTTTTTTTTTAAAGAATACAAAGATGCACTGCTGTAGAGGTTGAATCTTTTAGGCATATTGCCCCTCCTGTATTTCCACTAACCTTGCAGTGGCAGTGCAGACATTTTTGGGTGCTACATAGGGCTCATTTTATGTGTAATTAATGCAAAACATGAGACTGAACATTTTTACAGTGTATTTGTGACACATACAGCAGAATCTGAAAGGCACATTATGATGTATAAAGCGTTAAAGCATTTGGACCTAATAAAGTATAAACTCCTCTAAATACCTTCCCCTCATCTTTCCACTATCTTCTCCATCTGTCATTTGCTCACAGTTTATTCGTTTGTCCATCCTGCTTTTCATCACCCCATTTCCCTGCACCACCTCGCCTCTCCAAAGTGCCACCGGGCAGCTGATATCTGCCAGTTTTGGCTGACAAACACACTCTCTCACACCACCGAATCACCCTGAAGACACACACAGACACACACACACAGAGTCAAACACCCAGCTCAGCTTACAATCGCCCAAGGACATTCAAATTATCACATCTGTCCGTCCTTGTTTAGCTTCCTCTCATCCGCTCTCCCCTCTCACATTAAACATATACTTCTATGTAAGTGCACACAACAGGGAACCAATTAAACTGAGAAAAGCTCAAACACACACACACTAACACACACTAACGCAACACCATTTCTCTTGCTTAGTCTGTTGCAGCCACCCAACCGTATAGACCCTCTCATTAATATTAAAATAAATAAATAGACATTAATACTCATGAATTATGCGCATGGTGAGAGTTAACCGGAGACACCTACAAACACACCTGCACATGCTCGGTTCATTATGCATGTGTTTAAGTTGACAGAATGGAAGGAAATAAATTGGAAGACAAACAGAAAAACAAATGCATGCACACATAGTATCAAAAAGAAAAACTGCAGATTAAAAAACCCAAACACACACACACACACATATTCTAATTACGGGAAGTAAAACAGAGCAGAGTGATCTCAGACCGACTCCACGAGAGGCTTTTTATTGGCGCCCAGACATTGTGAAGGCGTCCACTCTGCTAACTTACGCTGATCAGCAGTGACAGGAGACATAAACACAACCGAAGTGGGACTGAGAAGTGTGTAATTCCTCTTCGGGCTCTGCCTTCGGACTCACACGGACACAAAGGTCAAGCGATTACTACTAACAGCGGGTGTCCGATAGCGAGACGGCACATAAAACTCCACGCAGACACAACTTGTGTTGTTTTACACGCACAGATGGCTTTTAATGAGCCCACCAGAAAGGAAACAAACGCCCACACAGGCAAGACGCATAATGCATACATGCAGTCAAACAAAGAAATGCACACACAAACACAACTCAGCATATCTTGCGCACACCCCACTGCTGGAAAGTAACATTTCACACTATTCCATCCTTTTATTTTTTGTTACTCCACTCCACTGTTGCTACCAGTTGCATTACAGATTACAATCTTTCACACAAAACATTGATTTTAGTCCAACTAGGGCTGCAACTGACAATAACAATTTTTTTCAAAGAGCTGACTAATTGTTTAGAGTATAAAATGCCAAAATTCAGCGCTTAAATTGACTTTTTTTTTTTTTGCATTGCAGGTGAAGTTAAACCCAAAAAATTAGATTTGCAATGATATGAGATAGAAAAAAACACCAAATCTTTATATTTGAGAAGTTTAAATCGGTGAATGTACAAAATTTGTGTGTGATAAATAACTAAAGGTTCAAACAGACTTGCCACACTGTCTAACTTGCAAAGACACACCCACTGGTCCAATGTTTTGGCTTTGCTGGACCTTTATCAGGCAAATGTTCTCTGTCTCATATCATTGCAAATTAGATTTCTGGGTTTTTGACAAAACCTGTAATGTGAAGATGTCAACCTAAGCCCTGAATTAAGCTTTGATAAAGGTCTAGCATAGAAATGTTGCACCAGTAAATGTATCTTTGCAAGTGTGCGGGAGTCTGTTGGAATCTTTGGATACGCTGGGTATAGAATATAATGCAGCTAATGTAGATGCATCAGTAATAATACCTCAACAATTTTGAGTTTAAGGCAAGAGGAGGCTCTGGTTGTTGATTTAACTCCTAAAAATCATCCCTATTTTACATATTACGAAGTTTTTATCTGTGAAAATAATCCCTTCCTGCCTTACAATACGTTAGATGTAACTCTAGCATCTGTGAAATCCCTGCGTCTCACTCCATTCACCTTTCCCCTGCAGCTCAAGCACACCAGCTCACCTACAACTCTGCTCAAACACTATAAAACTATTCTATTCTACACAATGGCAAATTGTAATATTGGAGTAATTCAACCACACAAGTTTGAAACCGATTCTGAAGAAGAAAAATGAAACAGGAAGTCCCACACTGTAAGGTGATGGGATTGGTTCTTTAGGTTTGTGATGTATGAAAACCAGGAAGTCTGAATCTGGGTTTTTGAGACTAACATCATTTCATTGCAGTCTTAAGGTGGAAATGTTTATTTCGCTCATGATGTGTCTACTAGCATAAAACCCCCAGAAAGAACCAAAAAATTATTCTAAAGAGGACTAATAATACAGAAAATTGAAAAAGTTGAAAGGGTCGATTTTTTTTAGATTTGTTTTGTATGAAATCATCTGAAGTTTCAAGGTGAAAATATTCGGCCATGGCGTTTTTTAAAGAC
>OMNN01041193.1:0-14077 GCA_900302755.1 Chromis chromis
CCTGCTTTTGCAGTGTCTTAAATGTGGTTTTGTTGTTTGTTGGCACACATCAATCGATTTTCATAGCAAAATTTACTAAATGTAAGAAAAACACAGAAAAAGATTAGTTTTGGATAAGCCAAAAAAGACTGTACATGTTTGTACAGTATATACAAGTATCAGTCATTTACTTTAAGACATTATATGAACATTATCAGTTGAGGAAACTCTGGAGAATTTGTGTTTACTTGTATAAGAGCGCTTGAAACCTGAAAATCCTGATAGTGCTTTCATCAGATATAAGATTCATTGTTTTATTTGTGTGTGTTTGTGTTTTATTTTTTTAATATTTAAAAAAAAAGAAGGTGATGATTCCAACAACAGCATTGACTTTGTCATTTCTGTTCTTACTCCTTCTCTCTGTCTTGACTCTTGCATCCATGTAGGTATGATTGAGATTGTTAAAGATGCCACCACCATTGCTAACATCCAGCAGAGTGTTGTTGGAAGCACCGGAGCGTTTAAAGATGAGATCCTCTATCAGTGGCTCCGGGACAAGTGTGTCAGCGAGGACAAGGTACGAATCACAACCTGCTTAGTTTCATCATCAGGATTATATGAAAGAGACTCCCTGACCCATTCTCCAGTTCATTAATACATATGATTCCAAGACACTGATCAGTAGGGCTGCTCAGTTAATTGAATATTTATCTTGATCATGATTTTGAATTCTCATAATTAGATGAACATGGACCAATATTTGAAATGTGCCCACTGTTCATAGAAAACTGTATATCAAACCAAGTGCTTCCTAAGCTTGCTCCGTAGCTAGTCACCATGGAGTGACTGAGATGTTTTGGCTTCACTTTTGGAAAGCTGTTCACAGAGCAGAAGAATTATATACAGTATGTCTGGAGCTAATATAATAATACAAAACTTTCTTTATTTAGCATTTTTCCTAACAAACTTAAAAAGTGCTTCACAAAAGGATTTAAAAAAACAATAAGACGAATAAAACATCTCTAAAACAACAATAAATCATAAATTCAAATTAACACACATATGAAAACGTTTCTAAAAAAAGAATGTTTAAGGAAGTGATTCAGAAACACTGTTAGATTTAGCAGATCTAGTCTCAGCAGGTGAGTTAAGTTTGGCAGCCAGGCTCTACAGGGTCTGTAGATCCTTGATGTTGGCAGGGGCTTGGACATGTAAGGCCTTGAAAGTCAACAGTAAAATTTTAAAATCAGTGCAAAAATGAACACAGAGCCAGTGCAGGGAAGCCAGGATGGAAGTCAATGATCTTATCTGCGGCATTTTAAACCAACTGAAGGCCATAAAGAGAAGCCTGAGTATAGTATTACCTATCTAAAGCACATTACAGAAATCCATACAGGAACAAATCTAATCTGCGAGAAGAAGGATCTACTTCTTGAGGTTAACTTACGGACGGAACTGGGCGAGGTGAAGGTGAGAGCTGGTCCCTCGAAACTGATATTCATGTGTTGTTAGGAAGTATTTTGGATGTAGGGCTATTGATGTTAAGCAAGAAAAAATCATATGCAAAAAGTGCATAAGACTTGTGTCTGTGCTGCCAAGCAACACAACTATCTTGTTGTTCATCTACACGAATAAACTCCACAAACTGCAGAACGATGACTGCATCAAGAATAACGGTGCTAATGTTACCTCAAGTCAGATAACAGCAATGCTCACACAGTATGAAAGTGAAAGTGAAAGAAGAGCTTCTGACTTAATTTCGGTTAAAAGGCTTTGATACAATTTTATTTATATTTTGCCTTTTTGCTTTATAAATAAGGGCCGGTCTCATTTTGACATTAGCAAGACTGTAGCACCACAGGGAAGTCAAAGCTGTGATCTGTTTAAATGTCAGTGCAATTAAATATTTCTTTAAAGTCAATGAATAATCAGGATTAAATAATCACCATCTCATTATTGATCATTTTAATAATGTTGGCCGCAGTCATTCAACTCCACTGATCAATAAAGAGGTTTCTGCATTATGTAATCAGTGTGTCGATGGCTTTGTTTTCAGCTGCACTTCTGCGTGTCACACTAGAGGAAACAGCAGTGTGACAGACAGGAAGGAAACAAGCCACATGGTTGTTCCTGTCACCACTGAACTCACACACACTCTACTTTTAGCTGAGACACCTGCACACGCACTGTCTGACGGGTTATTTTTAACTGTTTTTGAGGCTTTTCTTCAAGACTGAAAGATTTCATGGAGAATGCATTATTTTTCAGTGCAGCTGCATCTTTTACACATTTACAGAAATCTTTTTTGAATGATTTGAGTTTTCAAAGCTAGGCTTCTTTTGTGCAGCCGACTAAATCAAACCTCGTAGTCGTTGCCCAGATATTTCCAAATGCGGCATGAAAAATTAGCTAGAGAGTTGTTTTATTCTAACAGTGTTTGTCTGTTTGTGCAGTTCCAGCAGGCTGTGGAGAGGTTCCTGTATTCCTGTGGTGGATACTGTGTGGCTACTTACGTCCTGGGTATTGGAGATCGCCACAATGACAACATCATGATCACTGAATCTGGTAATGTCATAACTGTGTTTTCATCTCACTGTCAGACACACACAAACACATATCTAAAGGAAATATTGCAGCCTGTAAAGTTTGCCAAAGAGCTTTATGTTTCTACTTACCTCTAAGTATTAATAAATGTCATCATTTGAAAGGAAGTACTCACTAATGCCCTTTGTGTTGCTGCAGGGAATCTCTTCCACATCGACTTTGGTCACATCCTGGGGAATTATAAGAGTTTCATGGGAATCAGTAAGGAGTGGGTTCCCTTCGTGCTCACACCAGACTTCCTGTATGTCATGGGAACGTCAGGAAAGAAAAGCAGCCCCAACTTCCAGAAGTTCCAGGTGCGCAAAATGTGTTTTTACATTTGAATTCATGCTGAAGGGGACTTCTGTTTATCTGGTTACTCCTGGTCATTCCCACATGCACACACACCTATCCACTATTCTTTAACAAAGACATTTCAGGCGATTGAAATTCGATTTTTTCGAGGAATCATCCATGATTCAAGTTAGATTTTTCATCTATTCATTCATGCAACCTTTATTTATGCTTGAGAGATCATTAAGGGGAAACTTTATTTTTCAAAAAAACACACAAACTGAAATTTCCTTACCACAGTTAGCTGAATAAAAACACTGACATTTCCTGTTTAGGGAGGATGATTTGTTTGATAAAATAATTGGAATATAAATCACAGCACAGCCATATAGCAACCCCTAAAACCTGTAACTAAGGTAAATATCCAATAGATAAATGATGTAATTTAAATAGAAGATACAATAGAATGACAAATAGTTGAAATTTAGATTTCTAAGCTGAGCTAAGTGTATTCATTTTAAGCCGGTGGTGTATTTTGTTCCAGGAATCAGGGGCACTAAAAGTAGTCTCTCCAAGTTCAGATCTTACTCAAGGAACATGAAACAACAACCAGTCAGTAGGGCTGCTTTGAGAAAGTCCACCTGAGTAATGAAACAGTTATGAAAGGTAATAAGGTCATTTTCCAGTACAGGGTTTATAGATAAAAAGATACCAGTGAGTGTCATGTTTCCTTTGGACAGAAGACCAACCAACCTTACCATATAAAATAGAATGATGTGAATGGTAAACACAAAAACCATAAGTATCTGGACTTGCTTGAATTTCATCTGTTCTGATGAAGCCTCTTGGATGAGAGGTGAAACGTTCAAGCAAGTCCAGATGCTACGATTTAAACTACGAGGATCACCAGGACCTGGATGACTGAGAATCTTCACAGACATAAACCATAAGGCAGAGGGAATGGTTTTATTTCTGCAGAAAAACTCAATCTTCCAGTCCACAAGTTTAGATATGTATAATTTGAATGTTTGAATGTTTGTTTCTGACTTTCTCAGTCACAAGTCTGTTCATGGTAGAAATATCAAGAGTGTTAGAGTCTATATCTCTGTCTGTGGAGAACAGCATAAACTTTATTTTGTCTGTTTGTATCCTGTTCATCCTCTCTGTGTGTGTCAGGAGGTGTGTGTGAAGGCTTACCTCGCTCTCCGGCATCACACCAACCTGCTCATCATTCTGTTCTCCATGATGCTGATGACCGGTACGACCTCCTCCTATTTAATACCAAAACAGTCACTGCTGTGTTACTGCTTTGCTCTTTGACAGCAGAACAAAGTCAGTTTGTTATGAAACAACATCTGTTAACCAGGTCAACTAACCTCAGTTTACCCAGTAGTGTTGCTGGTTCACCTGTTTGCTGCTGCTGTGGAACAACATTTGTTAATGATTTAGATGTTTATCTTAAGTTGATTCTAAACTAATACGTACTATTATACATTTGTCTGTATAAACCTCTCATGTGTTGGCCATTAACAGGTATGCCCCAGCTCACTAGTAAGGAGGACATCGAGTACATCCGCGAGGCGCTGACTGTCGGTCGCAGCGAGGACGAGGCTCAGCGCCACCTGCTGGACCAGATAGAGATCTGCAGGGAGAAAGGCTGGATGGTTCAGATCAACTGGTTTGTCCATCTGGTGCTGGGGATCAAGCAGGGTGTGGAGAAACGGTCCACCTAGGAACTCCTAAGACATGGTCAAGTCAAAAAACAGACAACAGTCTTACAATACAGTCCACAGGAGACTTTAAAAACTGATGACTGTTTAAATCATTTTTAGAATTCCCTGCATAAAGTGCCTGCAAACACACATTTTGTATTTTAGACCATCTCAGATATTCAAATATAAGAGTAAAGATTACAACTAAATGACTGTTAATGTGGTGGAAGACCAACCCCATCAAGCCAATCAGTTAACGTTTGGAAAGAGACTGGAACTACTCAGGGTCTTCATATGTGCAACTGAATATGAATTGCATTGAAGATAATGAGAATCTTCCCCCTTGACCCTGCATTGATACAGACCTGCTGTTGAGTTAAAGGTTAAAGAGACCCAGAGCTGAAAATACATTAAACATAAGAGTGACTATACCACCGCATTGCTTAGACCAAGTCAAACATCCACTCCAAAGTCACACAAGATAATATTTGTAGAAGTCTTCTTTATTTGCCTTAATGAATCATTATGAGTCAGTCAAAGTAACTGCATCGTATTTTCAAGTCTTAAAAAGTGTCACATAAACCTGAACTGCAGATTGAAATGTTGCTGTTTGCTTTAGTGTTACCACTCCAAACAGTAAATTATATTTTTGTCTACATAAGAACCAGTAAAGAACTGGGTTTCTTCAGAGTTTACATTCTCCCATTAAAATAAGGACTAACGACTTTGTCCTTTCAAAGTGAGGAAACACTCGTCTCTCACATTTCCTTCACTTGATTTGCATTTTAAAATGTGGTAGGTGTCACACTGGGTGTTAAATTTTTTGCTGTGGTAGTATTGCACTGTCCTTCCACCCCAAGAGAAACTATGTGGTAAATAGTTTTCAAAATATTTTAGATTCTAAATCATCAAACTTATTGAATAATATTCAATAAATTATGAAACCAGTCTGATTCTCCTGGTCAGAATTAAAAATTGATGTAATATCACTGAACTATTCAAGATGAGAGCTTTATTATTTATAAATGAACCATATTTTTATTTGCACTAAAGATGCAAATGTAAAACTACTGTAAAAGACATTTAAGAGCTGCACGTCTACATGATACTACATTGGCCTGTTGGGACGTTGAGCACATGCTGGTCAGTGCTGTTTTTACTCCTTGTAGAATTGCGGAACATTTAAGTGTTGTTGTTTTTTCTACCTAATGATTCCGAATATTTTTGGTTTTATAATCAACATTTAACATTTCTATGTGAGCTTATTGTGCCGTAAAGAATGAAACAGGAGCTGAGTAGAAACTGAGGAAAGTTGAGAGAAAAGGTCAAAGACAACTTAGAAATGGATTCTGGAAAGTGTCGCAGATTGTGAATAAATAAGAAGAGGGTTCAATTTTCTTTACTACAGTTCATGAGCATAAGTTATATCCAAGTTGGAGATGGAAGCTACGATAAGCACCAGCAGTTCGATAATCAGTATTTTTTAAGGTTTGCATAAAAACATATTGGGAAAAACACACACCTTCCTTTTTTTTTTTCAGAGAGACTGTTTTGTATGAAGCCTTCTGTGCCTGTAAATGCCTCCACCCACTGATTCTGGACAGAAACAACTGAAACATTTTAACTTTTCTATGTCATGATAATTAAAGTCATGTGCTACAAATATGATCTGCTGCTTCTCTTTGACAAATCACATTTACTGCTTTATTCCCTGATCATAACTTAGATCATTTATCCTTCCCTCTTTCATCTCTTCCATCTTTCCATGTTAGCGAGTCACACCAGTCCTCCACTGTGGTTATAAACTCTGACCACAAGATGGGGCAACTCCACAAACTTGTCCCCAGAATTACAGGTCACAAAGCTTGACACCACATCACCCAGCTTCATTCTTTCCTCTGATTTCTCGCCTACTTCTCTCCCTTATGTTCCCCCTTCCTTCCTCCCTTCCTTCCTTCTCATCTCTTCTTTCTGCTCCTCCTCACCTTCCTGTCTTTGTCTTTTCCAACACTATCTCAGCAGAGAGTGGGTGTGCTACATGAAGAAAACATCTCCTTCATGTCAGTGTGTTACATTGTGATGTAGAGGGTTTAAATGGATTAGACAGATAAGCCTCCTCTTTTCCCTTCAGCTTTGAGGCCTCTTTCTATATGACGTTAATTGGAAGCTCATGATCTGTATGGAAGCTTGGCAACAATTATGAATAGAGCGAAATGGATCGCAGAGCCTTTTCCTCCCCTTGTTCCCTGGTTCTCTTTAGCATTTAGAGATGAATTTATGTTTTTGTGTGATGATGCTTCACGAGAAAGTAGCTTTATTTTGAAATCAGGCACTAGTTCACTGCCGAATTTAAACAGCTGGTTTTAAATTGGCTACAAATGACCTGTTGGATGTCCATGCTTCAGTGTAAATCAACAGAAACAGGAAAGTTTTCAGTTTTACACCAAAGCCACTGGTGCTAATAGTGTATTCATGTTCAAGAAGCCTCCACAGTGAACCTTTAAACTGTACTGGTGTGTGGAATATGTGACATAGTGGGCACATTCAATGTACAAACTGAGCTATGTTTTCAGTGTCATCCCACTGAGTTTTATTTATATTAGGAGAGGAAGGCCTCTAAAAATATCATGTGGAACATTCTGTGATCGGTTCACCAGTTAGGCTTTTTACTGACAGTGAAACAGAACGACACTGTATATATTTGTGAGCAAAATGACTAATGGAGCTGCCGATTTCTCCTTATAATTTAAGACAAAACTAGACCATCCATGTTTTTCTGATAGAAAGGTAGCTTGATGAGGCATTTTGGCAGGACATACTTGTGTTTGAGTGACTGACTGATTTTCAGGAAGCATAACCATTATTTTTTCCAGAATAGCCGTGCGCTGTAGCTTTTACGGAATAACTCCCTCAGCTGTGACAGGACTGTGAGGCTGGTGTGGGAGGGAACTGGAAGAAACTGGAGTGAACTGGAGCGTCTAGAATCGATTCCCTCCCTTCCTCTATTATCTCCCGTTCCTCTCCGCGAAGACATGAACCAGATCAGACGACGGGGGACATGACTGCGTGTGTGCCATCGTGCCACTGTAGTACATGCTCCTCTGCTTCTGTCTTTGTGAGGAACAATGTGAGTTGTGCAGCTGCAGGGTGAGGACCATTTGACCTGACCTCACTTTATTCCAAGTTGTTATTTTAGGGCTCGGACCTGGTTTGAGGTTAATTAGCATATGGAGCTGTGGGTTTAGGTGCTGTGTGGAAGCTGAAGGTTAAAAGGCCAAGAACTGAAAGACATGTGCATGCATGTGATCTGTGCATGCACGTGTGCACATATCGGCATATGCATCTTTATGTAAATGTAAATGCCGCTCTTTGTGCATGTATATGATCATGATGTGTGGGTGTGATTCACTCTGTTTATGGTGGGTGTCTTTAAGTGGCTTGAAGAGCATAAATACAGATTTAAAGCTGATGTGCACGCTGGCTGCTGAAGATGTCTCCATTCATGCATTTACTTTTCATCTTTTTTTTTCGACCCTTACATACATCTTTAAAACTGGACTGAAATTAGCATATTGTTAAACGATATACGAGCTTGAAACGAAGCCATTTCTAGTATCACTGCTTTTTATGGTGCTGCTTCATAGAGTTACTACCAGAACAAGTCAGCACATCTCCTGAGTGCCTTAATTTATGGTCGGCTTTGGTGAGCTGGATCCCAAACTTCAGACAGAATGTGAAGCACATTTTACACCTTCCTTTATTCATGGGAATGTATCTCACAAGGGGAAAAGTGCAGATTTTGCACTCAAGCTGAAACTTTTCCAACTCCCATGGATGTTTCTTCGCCTCTGTTTGAGCTGCTTAACCCCTTAACTTTCCACTTGAAAACACATATTTAAATAGAGTCAGTAACAGCTGAACAACCAACCCAGGGCTCTGTGGATGAGAGACACTTGGGGGAATTTTTGAAACACAAGAAGTCTCTTTATCCTCATCACCAGGCCAGAGAGGAATTTAAAAAATCCACGGCTAGAGCTCGACTAAATTTGATGCAACAGAGATAAAGAACAACAAAGCTGCATCCAAGGGGTTAAAGCGAATTTGTATCTGTTGTGTGTTTTGTGTGCTTTGAATTTAAATGGAGTCTTGCTGTCTCTAAAGTTTGCTTTGCAGTCTGAACACACCTCCATTTTGTGCAACTTTATTCTTCTATTTCACTACATGTCAGAAGCAAATGTTGTCCTTTTTTCTCCACTACATCTGCCTGACAACATACCCTTCATACTCCTCCTGTCCATCGAAAACTATGTATCTCCAAATTTGGTGATTTAGATTTTTTGTGAAAGATTTAGTGGTTGAGAACATTCTCCTACCTCCTAAGATATGTAAACTATTTTAGGAAACCTCTCTTGCCTTCGCTTGCGTCTCAAAGCATAAAGCAGGCTTGTTTTCTGAGGTCATGAAGAGTGAACTCTTTAGAGATAAACGCCTGGTGATCCTATGATTCATTGCTGCAGATTAAACTATCCATCAGTATGTAAAGTGGTTAAAACGAGCTCATCTACAGCTGTAAAATGCAACATATGTGGCTGTAACATTAATCCTACAGCATCATATGTATTACATAACAGTAACACACTGACAGGGACCATTTCACTGCAGATTACTTCTCGTATTGTAAGTATATTTTGCTGATAATACTTGCGTACTTTCACATAAATAAGGTTTTGAATGCTGGACTTTTACTTGTGGAGTATATTCACAGTATGATATTAGTACTTTTAAATAAGTAAAGGTTCTGGGTACTTCTTCTACCACCAGAAATGACTGCTTCCAGAAAAATGAAACTACTGTGACACAGTGTGTTAAAGCTATTGAGCTTTAAAGATGCTGGTAGGGGGGATGTTATAACTGCTGGACCAGAGCCAGGGTGGTGCTAAGCTAAGCTAATCTGGCTGCTGAATATAGTCTTTTTTTCATCATGTGGACATAAGAGCAGTATTGATCTTCTCATCTAACTATCTGCCAACACACAATGTGGATCTCTCAAAACTAGACCTGTTATTAGCTTTAAGTGAGCACATGTCAAAATAAGCAGAATAACTGTCAAGGAAATGAAATCTAAACTCATTTCAGATGTAACACAAGGCTTCCGTGTAGCTGTAGGGATAAACAAGTTGCAGCAACATAATTATTCCTTAACCTAAATGTCAACCAAAAGTGAAACATAGCAGCTGTATTTATATGATGAGACCTAAAACCTTAAATCCAACAGGAGTAAAGGAAAATGAAAGTTAGGGAGCCAGTTTGATACTGTTTAAATCATTTATTTCATTTCATGCTTATTTAATAGGGACAGGTGCAGGGAGTTGCACAACAACTATCCAATGCAGTGCATCACAGGATTTATAACTACTTCTAAACTAATTTCCTATGCTCTTTTAGAGAAAAAGCCTTTAAAATAAGACATAGAACACATTTACTGACAGTTAAACTATGTGGTACTTTTTTTTTACTTATTAGAAACAGTACTACAACTAGTCTGCATGCAAATATACGAGTATACACAGTATATATACATACAGATGCATGCAGGCATATGCACATATACACATATGTCACCCCCATCCCTGTACATGACTGCAGGACTGTGTTTTTTTTTTTATTAATCCTTAAATTTAATTTTAAATATGGGCAATTTTGGTCTATTTTTAGTTCAACAGGCAGTACATCCTGTACATTAGCCCCTTTTATAAAGAAGGATGTGCGGCCAGAGGAGGTAGTCTGGTGTGACACTTGAAAATTCCCTGTGGTAACAATCCAGATACCTTCCATGTATACCCTTGTGGATAAGCTTGTGGTTTGCAAATGCAGTTTCGTTGTCAAAACATGGCATATTGAGGCTATTCAGGCTTCTCAGGACATTGCAATGGTGGAATCTTGTTATTCAGGCTTCTCAGGACATTGCAATGGTGGAATCTTGTTGCCCTTTTGACAAGTAGTTTTATCACACAACTGTATAAGCTCTGGGTTTAATCACTGAAGAGCTTGTCTGTGATCAGGAGGGAACACAGTAGCTGAGGTTTGAAATCAGTGAGTGTATATACACTGATCAGGCATAACATTATGACCACCTGCCTAACATTGTGTTGGTCCCCCTTATGTGGTCAAAAACGCTCTGAACCATTGGGCATGGACAAGAGGACCTCTCAGGGTGTCCTATGGGGTCTGGCACCAGGACGTTGGCAGTGGATCCTTTGGGTACTCTGGCTTGTGCAGTGGGGCCTCTGTCAGTCAAACTTGTTCCACTGCATCCTGTTGATGCTTGATCAGAATGGGGTCTAGGAAGTTTGGAGGTCAAATCAACATCTTGGGCCATTGTCATGTTCCTCAAGATGTTTGTTCCTCTCAGTGATTTTTTGGCATTAAGTGTCAAATACAAGTTTTCCGGGAAATTAATTTTGGCTCCAGGTGCATTGATAAATGGCTGTTTTTCCATAAGCTCATACAACTGTGTTATTAGTTTCTTTAAAGCAGGACTGTGCTTCTAAGACTGAAGTGAAGACCCGTCCCATCATCCACCTGTGTCCTTCCAGGTCTACGCTTTCCACTAGACCCTCCTTTGACTTCCACATCACTCTGAGTCTTATGTACTCATCTGACTTAACATTGAACTTATGTGACTCCCGCAGGTGAACACTTGAGAAGCTCTATCAAGGAAAGCTGCTGTACATAACAATATATTGAAGCCACATGACCACAGAGCAGCCTGTAGTCCGAACTTGACCTTTTAGCGGTTTCCTCGATTACAACACCTCGCCGTTAATATTACAGCCTTTAATATTTAACACCCTGAACATATCTGTAGCCGCTGTAACTGGAGACTGGAGGTGTGTTTGGGTGCACACGCATGTATGTGTGTGTCAGTGTGCCACATCAGATACCTTTACTGACAGAACACGCACCAGTGTGTGTATGTGTGTGTATTGGCGTGTGCGTGCACGTGTGTGTGCAACCCGACACTGCCTCTCACACTCTATCTGTATTTAGCATCAGTTACCATCAGGTAGAACAATTAGTCAGTGAGGAGGCTGGCCAAGCAATTAGATGGGGAGGAAGTAGAAAGTGCAGCACACAACGCTGCTGCAAATCCAATCTTTTATTTCATTAATTACATTCCTAGAGAACATCTTTATGTGCCGTGTTACCTGTCAGACAGAGAGATGCACACTTATTGATATGCAAATGTTACTTTAACTGCAGGGGAAGTTACCATTCTTTTTAAGTCACATTTATCTGTGCTGCACATCTAATACAGAAGATGATTCGAAGCAGATGTTGAGACAGAAACATTAAAAAAGTAAAGTAAGCATAGCATGGAATTTGAACGAAACAATGTTTTAGCTCTGATTTGAAAGCCGTAAATGCCGAGTTAATCAGTAAATTTGTTTCACATCTGCTGCAGAATAAATGCAGCTTCAATATGGGTTTAAAGGTACCTTGTTAAGATACAAATGTATTTATATTCCATGTTTCTCACCAACATTTTGTGGATTCTTGAGGCAGAAAACTTGTTCTGTGTGCATTTACCTCCTGGTGAAACATTCGAAAGGCCAAACCTCTGAATATCTTAATCCTCCTAGTGAAGTTGTGACGTGGCAGGAGCTTTTTGGATGCTATTAGTCCCTCTACCTCAGATGCCTTTGCATGGCTGAGGTGCTTCCACAGCTTGGCATGAAACTCTCCTGGCTGATTCGTTCTTCAGGATGGGCACTGAGGGAGCAGAGTCCTCCGCCAAGGCCAATGCCCTATATTGCAATTTTAAAGAAAGTGATCCCGATTAGAACCAAACTTAAATGGGTTCTCTCCACCTAGCTGCAGGACATTTGACCTTGTAGATTTTGCGTAATTCCTCTGACAGACAAGCAAAACAGAACTGAAAACAAGCATGAGGAAATACCTGGTTCTTTGATAAAAAGTCACTTCAGAAGGAACTTCTACCTTTAAGGTGCATCGGAGCAACAAACATCCAGTCAGAGAGCCGGACATTCTTTTGCATTCAGCGGTAAAGGTAATAAACTAAAGATGAAGCTGCTTCATTTCCCAACTTGCACATTAAATTAGTCCATTTAAGATTTCTGGATCAGTTTTGGGTGAATTCAGACACTACCTTTTAGCAGCATCTCAGCTCCATCTTGGTGGAGGTTTGTTTGTCTGTCTGTCAGCATGATTATGCAAAAACTACCTCACTAAATTCCATGAAACTTGGTGGTGAGGTGGAGCATGGGCACAGAAAGAACCCATGAAAATTTGGAGCGATTTAAAATTCTCTTTAAAGTTCCGAGTTAGGACATTGGCCTTGGTGAGGTTTGTGCCCTGTGAAGACTTTCCTAGTAAGTAACTGTAAAGGTGAAATATTTTGAATTTGCTACGGCTCTGTTTTACACCCATGACTGGCCTTTTCTTCATGGGTATTGCAGTATTTAGAACTGTTTGGCATACCAAGATGATTTCTCAGATTCTTAACTAATCCAAACTGTCTAACATAAACCTTTAGTATGATTGTTGCATTGTCTTGTGGAGTCTCAAGTCACTTTCTGAGGTAACATTGAGGATGCTCTTACAAGAAAAATGTTGAAGTGGGAATACAGAATGAAACAAAAGAAATATGTTAGCTGTCATTTTGGGGGTGACCATGGTTCAGGTGGAGGAGTGGTTTGTCTGTTAATTGTAAGATTGGCGGTTTGATTCCCGGCCCCTCCATGTGCCAAAGTGTCCTTGAGCAAGACACTGAACCCCAAGTTGCCCCCAGTGGCTTAGTAGAACTTAGTTAAGGTTAAACAGCACCATATAAGTGCAACCATTTGCCATTTTCTTTGCTTCTTTTCTTCCTTTTGCTTGCGAGTTGATACGCTGTAGCTACTTTACTTTTTCCATCATCTGCCAGCGAGTGGAATAATAGCAGAAACTTGTACTTCTTTTTGTACATATGCAATCTGTGTGTCTTTGTATGGTCATACACCGATCAGGCATAACATTATGACCACCTGCCTAATATTGTGTTGGTCCCCCTTATGTCATCAAAACTGCTCTGAACCATTGGGCATGAACAAGAGGACCTCTCAGGGTGTCCTGTGGGGTCTGGCACCAGGACGTTGACAGTGGATCCTTTGGGTACTCTGGGTTGTGCAGTGGGGCCTCTGTCAATCAAACTTGTTGCACTGAATCCTGTTGATGCTTGATCAGAATGAGGTCTAGGAAGTTTGGAGATCAAATCAACATCTTGGGCCATTGTCATGTTACTCAAGATGTTCCTGGTTGGTGTTTTTGCCATGTGGTGGGGTGCATTTTACTGTCAGTGACATTTGGGAGTGTGCTTGTTTTGGGACAGTGTTTATTTTGGTGTCTAAGTCTCATAAACACAGATGCCAAAATCCAAAGTTTTCCAGCAGAACACCACATAGTACCAATATGATCAATGTTATTCACTTCCACCTGTGAGTAGTCAG
>OMNN01041195.1:0-10313 GCA_900302755.1 Chromis chromis
GATTATAGCAAAAACAGACATTTGTAGAGATTTGTAACTTTGCATGTGTATGAGTATATATATTGAATGTATGTATATGTAGACACACACACACACGCACATATGTATGTGTGCATGTGTGTCTACATATACATATATATACATACATTCAATATATATATACATTCAATATATATATACATAACACACACACACACACACACACACGCACGCACACACACACACACACACACACACACACACACACACACACACACACACACACACACACACACACATTTATATTTATATATCAATATATCCCATTGAAGAGCAAATAGACATTGCTCTTCAATGGGGGTGTCTTACACCAGTTTCCCCTGCAGGACTCCACGGGTCGTTTTGAATGAGTGGACGTGCCTCCACGTCTATATGGGGCTTACAGAGATATAATTAAATGCAAACCCCACGATAGCGATCAAAAATCCATAAAAATCCCATAACCTTTGTCATAAAACAGACATAAGATTTGCTATGGAGATGATGCAGTCAGGGAAGAGCCGGCTTAGGAGATAAAAGCTGCAGCTTCCGTTTCAGCACCAAGGACAGTGGACATGAGCACAGCAGAACATTTAACAGCAATGCAAATAATCGGTGCATCGCTATTATTGCAAATACACGAGTGTGCTTAGATGAGCCGTAACATCTGCAGGACGCTGGGAAATGCACTTCCCTCTGCTCTGCACGCCATCGGTGCAACACTGATTCTCAAGGTGGCAGCGATGATGGTAAAGACAAATTAACATATACATGATGTTCAAGTCAAATGGGTTGTCAGCATATAAATAATGAGACTCAGAGTGCCGTAATCCTGCTATAACCGGGCGCAGGACACCACAAGGTCCCTACCTCCGAGCTGTCCGCCTCCGCCATCTTCCGCCGTAGCAGCAAACAACGCGACGAATGCCTCAGTCCCATGAGAGCCGACGAGATTTACGCTACAACTCTTTTAAGTGTTCCGAGGCTCTGGAATCCTCGCGGAAACGTGTCAAAAGCAACACTAAGCCACAGGACGCATGGCCGGAGCACATGCGAAGGCGAAAGTCACAACGGGAGTCGCGGATCAGCTGTTCCACACCAAATTAGGCTATTCCTCCAGAAAAGTTGTGAGGTGGATTTGCGCGAGGTGAAACGTTCGGTTATCCATGCTGTCGGTGTGATACAGGTTGTTGGAGTGGGAGGACGCAGGGTGGCAGAGCCGGCTTATTGGCTGGAGGGAGCGCGTTGCCACTGGAAGGTTGCAGGTTCGATGCCGGCAGGAGTCAACCGATCCATTAACGCCGCTTTTACGCGCCGTTTTTGGTGAGGCTGCTCGCTCTTCCTACATCTCAGATCATCCAAGAAGCATGCAAAGTGTCACCCACGATCCAAAAATAAAATAAAATATAAAATAAGGCACCCAGTTGCGCACTAGAAACAAAACTCCACTTCTCCTCTGTCACTTCAGAGCCGGGAGTAGTGGGACTCCGAAAGACGCACGGTTTCCATCCTCTTGCGCGCCGTGGAAACTCCTTTCAGCGTAATCCCCGATGGGTGTTCTCTGGAGAGAAAGTTAAAGGGGGGTTCGAACTGGGAGTGCGCAGGAGCCTGCCGTTACACACTAGCCAATCGGAGGACATGAAAGGAGCTGGTGACAAAAAATACAACAGGCACCAAAAGGACTACATGTCTGCTATACCCAAAGACAGATGCCATTCTCACGCCAGACGCAGAACCCACGCTCTCCTTCAGCCAGTGAGCCTCTCAGCCGCTCACTTATGTAACATAGGTGTTATGTGAAGGAGAAAAATAATCTATATATATTGATCTTGTCTTTCTGGTTAACTATGGCTAAATAAAGTAGATGCTATGACATTTACAGGTTGCAGTGGTCTATTTCACCTTTATTTAACTTTATTTTCCAGCATTTTTAACCCTTTTCCACAGGTGTACAGTTTTAGTGCATTCAGTCACTAGTTTTTAAGGGAAAAATAATAAAGAAAATACAATCTGTGGCCACTGTTTGACATGTGAGGTTGAAACAGAGATGCAATTCCTCTTACAGTGTGAAACATTCAGTGAAATAAGGAACATTTACAAGTTCAGCACTGTAATTTCAGATTTCAGAAAATCACCTCTCAATTTAAAAAAAAATAAAAATAAAAGACAGACCATGTCGAGCTCCTCAGTATGTATCAGCATGGCAAAACCTGACAGATAGACACACACAGCATACACACATGCAAAGACTATATCATGTATATGGTATATAATTAATATATATTTATTTTAATCTCCAAATTACCATTATTGTGTCCAAATATTTTGAGAAATTAAAGTTGGGTGCTTTGGCAGCATTGACTCTTGTGTGGTGTCTGTTTTTCATTAGTGAGGTCTTCTTCCTCATTAGTGAAGTATTTTTCCTCATTAGTGGGCCTGATCCATGGGTTTGGTATGTATAGGCCAACGGTCATCCTTTAGGACAAAGGATGAACGGAAATAGGAGCTATGTCTCTCTCCCCCTTTGTAATTTTTACCATATGTTCAGTCTTAATTTCATCAAACCAGCCCCTATATAAGCACTGTTAGTAGCTATGTATGGGTGTGCATTCATTCCATTTGGCTAGAATCATCAATTAACCTCAGCATGTTTTTGGACTGTGGGAGGAAGCCAAAGTACCCGGTGAAAACCCAGACTGCACAGGGAGAACATGCAAACTCTGATAAAAAAAAACATATAAGTACAAAAAATTCTGTGGTTAAATTCAGAATTTACAGATGAAGTGTGTAAATATAAAGGTCTATTAAAACAACACTTTTATCCATCCATATTTACAGGAAAATAAATGGTATGCTTTTAATTAAACATTAATAAAGTTTTCTCCTGTCATTGTTAAAACCCTTAAAAACTCATTTCTGTGTCTTAAAGTTACATGTTTGGGGGTTTATTCCAGCAAAATAATCCCTTCCTGCTTGAAAATGACTTAGATTTAAGTTTACATGAACTATACACTTGCTTGCCTCTTTCTACCACCACCCCTCCACTGTTTGCTACAGCACATCCATGTTCAAACCAGAAACTAATTCTGAAGTAGAATAGTGATACAGAAAGCCAAACCCTGCAGGTTAACAGGATTGAATTCTTGATTAGTTAAATGAACCATTGACCCCTACAGTGAGGGGATCTGGTGCCTCTGTTATGCTTTAGGAGGCATTTTGCTGGGATAGTTGGGTCCATTTGACCTTTTAGAGTTGAGGGTCACTGCAAATCAGTGCAATGTTGTGAGCGATCACCTTTTATCCCATGATGAAAAATTTCTATCCTGATAGGAGTGGTCTCTTGCTGGATGACAATGCTCCCATCCATAGGGCACAAGGGGTCACTGAATGGTTTGATGAGTCTGAAAATGTTCTAAATCATGTGCTATGGCCTTCACCGTCACCAGATCTCAACCCAAGTGACCACCGATGTGAGATACACAGTGGTCTCATCAAAATGAGGAAATACACCGATCAGGCATATACACAACCTACACATCAGTTAAACAACAATAATGATCTCATATGATAATAAAATGTGTGATACCAATCTAACGCTGACACAGTGTTAGATTCAGCAGGTTGTCCACTGATCGCAAGGTTGGCGGTTCTATCCCTGGCCCCTCCGCATGCCGAAGTGTCCTTGGGCAGGACACTGAACCCGAAGTTGCTCCCAATGGCAGGCAGGCACCTTGCATGGAAGTCTGTTGCCACTGGTATGTGAATGGGTGAATGCGAAACACATTGTAAAGCGCTTTGAGTACCACTAAGGTAGAAAGGCGCTATATAACTGCAGACCATTTACACACAGGGGAATTTTGCGTAATACTTTCACTTTAATACTTTAAGTACAGTTTGTTGCTTCTGTATTTTTACTTCTGCAAAATTTTCAACACAGGGCTTTTATTATTGATAGTATGTTGTTGCTACTTCCACTACTTGACTTAGGCTAATCTTTAAAAAAACATATCCTAACGTTAACTCATCCCCTCAGGTTTAAACTAGACTTGAAATTCGAATCCAAAATAATTTAATTGTTATAGTAAAAGATAAAAGAAAACATAGCCTTTGTTGAGGCTGTATCATGAAAAAAATCCTTCTTCTCTCCACTCCTATTGTTTAAAATTTCAAGCGTGTTACCCTCTTTCTTCATCCCAATCAGAGAAGTGACAGCAGGTGCTTTCCATTGGCAGCAAAAGTCAAAATACCTGCTGTGACATCTCTGATTGCGCTGCAGCTCGGAGCACAACATGATTGATTGTTTTCACAGTTTTTCCAGGAGACTTCCAATATTCACTGCCCTTTCCTGGTGTTGTTTCAGGTCACAAACACTTCCTTTTCCTGCACCATTCAATCATATTTTCTATCGATCGTCACGTTGGGCTGACACTAAGTCATTCTATTTCCGTTTTCCACCTGATTATGCAGCTCATCTGAAGGGTATCAGTAAAAGAAAAATGTATGTTTCAAACTTAAGATGTGATGGAGGATTTCTGGTGAAGTTCACCACCATATGATACATTTATATTCACACTACATGGTCCCATCTTCTGAAAAAGTGTGTCAAAACATCTCTCGTGGCACCATGTTTGATTTCCATACTTGCATCTATATCTCCTTTCATTACTCCCCTCACTTATTTCACACTGCCTCGAAGGATTCAGTTATAGTAACCTACTTTGAGAAATATAACAAGACATTTGTCGCGAGGAAAAAACTGGGCCCGTTTCCCATTAATGAAAAAAACAAAAACACAATGAGACACCACCAGGTTTTAGTCACAGTTATGGGTGAGCTCCATCAGTGGTGCTTAAGAACATCGACCCACGCATCACACTCGAGAATAGTGTGCGCATCCACTTTATCGCACACACAAATCAGTGTGGGGGTTGCAGCACATAGGCAGGAGTCAGGAGTGAAAGCAGTGGGCAGGCGACTATTGATTGACTTACGGGCCTCGCAAAGCTGTTGACGTGACGAAGATGCGAGACGATGCTCTGCTGAGTTCCATCATAAACTAAGTTGTTATAAACTGCAGGTGGTCAAGGCTCGACGAGGCTGATTTTTTAACTGCGGCCTTGTGGTTTGATGTGGTTTATGTAGCCTAAAATGTCACGAGTTCAAACCATTTGGCGTTTATCTGTGTTTGTGCAGAACCCTGATCTTGACATCTTCTATAAGGGTGGTGGTCCTGTCTTATGGACAAATGGAGGAAGTATTCAGATACTTTGCTAAGGTAAGAGTACCACAACAGAAATGTAAAGATACTTCATAATAATTTAAAGTGGAAAGATAAAGAAAAAACAACAAACTAGGAGTCCATAAGCATTAGCATCAAAATATAGTTAAAATATTAAAGTAAAAGTACTGTTTTGGTGCCTCTGACTTATGTGTTGTTTGTTATTATGTGGATATGATATCATGTGTTGTCTTAAACTTAAATTTGCACTATGAGAGTTCTATCTTCTCTTATTCCTATTTATTTTTTAAAACTAGTAGAGTAGTTTTTATGCACGTGTATATGTTCTAAAAATAGTATTCTTTTCTTACCTACCTCAGCTCAGTGTATGTTTTATAGCATGTAAATTGCAACACTGCAATATTCCTTAGGAAGGTGGAGCTAGTTTTATTTCCTATAAATGACAGATGGGAGAAGCTAAGGTCCAATACGTTACTGTATTATTGTCATGTTATGTTACATATTTATGAGTTAGACCCAAATTACATACTGAAGAGCTCTTAAATGTTTTACAACTTTGATTTTATTATTATGACAAAGCTTCTAGGAAGGAAGGATCTGAGATAATCATGTCAAATTCACCAAAGTGTTTATTTTCAGTTACTAAGAAAAACAAGAAACCAGCAAAACAAAGATTTTATACACGTGTGTCTTTTAAACCCAGAGATGTCCCTTTACTGTAAATCTCCCTCTACTAAATCATAGACAGGTCATTGTCTGTATGTCATCAAGCAAAAAGCAAAACATTTGCAGGAATGCTACACTTTCACCTGATCATTAGAAAGCAACACAATATCTAGATATAGCTACAAGTTATATCTACATTACACTATGATACTGGTACCCTCAACCCTGTAATAAAGAATCTCACTGTGTTTCTGTGCATCATTGGTGTCACACATACAAATATTCACATGATACAAAGACACCATTGATCAAACATTTATGCATGAATTCAGCAGTATTTTCTCATATTAAACAGGTTGATGTTACATATATATTATTAGGACGGCCTTGCTAAGTGCAATTAATTGAATTTATTTGTGATCTCTCTAGAAGCTGCAAAATCACCTGGTTCAGACGTTATTTCCACATTAATTCACCGTCATCAGTTGTTATCCCACCCACAAACACACTAGTTAGTTTGAGATACAGGTGTTATGATGAGAGGGGCAGAGTTTAGTCCATCCACGTTGTCTTGAGGGCAAAAGTATGGGTAAAGTTTCTCTGTAAAGTTGTAGCCACTGAAGGAATGGATGTGTGATTTAGAATCCGCGTCATAGAAAGAAACCTCTCCTTCATCATAGTTGACGAAGATGCCCACTTTTTGAGGCTTTTCTTTCAGTGTGACTCTAGCAGCTGGATTTTCATGTGCAAAATATATGCCTTCCTCTAACCCAATGGTCCAATAACCATCTGAATCTGATAGATTTGTGTCTCCTTTTCTATCTACAGACTCTCTGGCCACTCCAACAGCCCACTTAGGCTTTTCTTTTACCTGCACCTCAAAGTAAAACTTCCCTCCTGTGAATCCCTCCTTTGCTAAAACTTCGGGGCATTTCTCAAATCTCTTTGGATTGTCTGGAAGCTCCTGTTTCTCTGCAGTTGCAACTTGTTTTCTCTCTTGACTTATCAGAAGGGAACAGTGTGCCGTGTCGGGGTCAAGAGTCAAGTCCACTGCATGCTCTCTCATTCTTTTCATTTTGATCTCAGGGATCTTTTCCACGATCACATCTGCTCTGCGTCTCACCTGAGCCACAGCTTCTCTCACTGCCTCCAAGGACAGGTCACTGTGAACACTGGTGTTGGTCCAGTCCTTGTTTACAGGAGAGCACAAGGTGGAGAAGGTCTGGAGAAAACAGTGGTGGTCCTCAGAGCGTGACAGCTGCTCCAGCTGGCTGCTTCTGCTTTCAAGGTCAGCCACCTCCGTCCTCAGCTCTTTGACAAAACCTTCAGTCTTTTCCTTCGTTGCTCTTTGTCTCTCCTCAATCACCTCAATCACCTCAGCCTGGCTTTTCTGAATGGAGTGAATGAAGTCAGTGAACAGCTGCACACTGGCTTCTATCTCTTTCTCAGCTTCTCTCTGGCTGATGTCAAGAGAATCCTCAAGCTCCTCTATCTTATCAGATCGTGACTGGATCATCTGTTGGATATTTGCCATCACCTCATCTTTTTTTACCATCACTGCTTCGTATTCTTCCTCCAGAGGGACGACATTGTGACTCTTGTGATCGGTTTTGAGACACAAGATGCAAACACAGGCCTGGTCGGTCCTACAGTACAGCTCTGTTATCTTGTTGTGCTTTTTGCACATCTATCATCCAGATTACTCACAGGATCTATGAGTTTGTGGCTTTTAAGACCCAAAACTCTCTGATGAGGCTCGAGGTGGACTTCACAGAAAGAAGTCAGACACATCAGACAGGATTTAACTGCTTTGGCTTTCATGTCAGAGCAGCTATCACAAAGAATGTCTTGTCTTTCAGGAAGCTCTGGCTCTGGAGTTGAGGCTTTGATTCGAGCTATCTTTACAAACTCAGCAGCTAACTCAGACATGACGGTGTTCACATGGAGTTCTGGTCTCAAAGAAAAGGGTCTTTTACAAAACGGACACTGGCAAGTGTCACTGTTGTCCCAATACTTGCAGATACATGCGCTGCAGAAGTTGTGTCCACATGGTGTTGATACTGGTTCAGTAAACACATCCAGACAAATGGAACACAGGAACCTCTCCTCGGACAACAGAATGCTGGCAGTGGCCATATCTGGACAAGAAACAAGTCCAAAAAAATCAATACCAACTTACAAATCAGCTCAGTGGCTGAACAAACTTGTGTTTTTCACTATATTTTGTCACATGTGGAACAAAAACCCCATTAAAGTGAATAAAACCTTACCTGCAGAGTTGCAAACTGTAACAGGAGCTGCACAAAAAACAGTAAGAAAACTACGATCACTCCTAGAAACTTGCTGTTCCTCAGTCACTTCATTAAGTTTCGTTTCACCATGTTTACATGGTTCAGTGGCTCCTCCTCTGCTCCTCTTTTGTCACTTCCTGTTGGAATTTAACTCTTTCCTCTGCAGTCACACTGTTAATATTTATCAAATTAAAGACACACTTCCTCATTTTATTATTAACAGATATCACTGCTTTTTGTATATTAGTGTATGACAGTGATGCAGGAAGTACTCAGATCATTTACTGAAATAAATACCACACTGTAGAGGTACTGTAGTACAAGTAAAAGTCCTGTACTGTTAAAGTATTATCATGAAAATGTACTTAAACAAACACAAGCATCCACTAAATATAACAAGTTTATTTCACCTCAACTCTCATCATTCACTGAGTTAAAGGGAAGAATTTGCCACAAGCATAGAGACACAAAGTTACACTCTGTCAGCCTGTTTATGTCTAATGGTAATATTTAGTAGGTATAATGTTCACTGTTTTCCTCTTCCACTTGTCTTTGTCTCTGTGTTGGTCTTGTGGTGGACTGGAGATAAAGCAGTATAGAAAATGGATGGATGGATGAATTTGACTAATCAGCACCTAACTATGGTGGCCCTGAGAGCTCAGTCCACTAAGTTGAAGACAATAAACACAGATGCACTAAACACATGAAAAGCAGCATCTTCATCAATGTGTCAACACATGTGCAGCATTAAAAATAAATAGCACAAAGTGAGAAAATACAACCAAACACCAGAACAAGCTGCAGATACAGAAAACACAATCAATCACTCTGTTGCATGTGTTGTCAAAATGGTGACAATGTTTTTTCTTTTAGTTCACTTCATTTACGGTGTTGCAGTGCCAAGCTCTTAGGAGCATCATGCTGAACACAATGCTGCAGAGTTTGATTGCAATGCGTTGTGTGAAGTATTTGGTCATAAACCAAAGTACTGGAGAAAAAATAACATTTTGACCTGATGTTGCTCGAGAAGAATGAAGGGAAAACTTGTTATAATACATCTTTAAAGTGTGTCTGTAGTAAATCATGGAAATGTAAAGATACTTCATAATAATTTGAAGTGAAAATATAAAGAAAAAACAACAACCTAGGAGTCCATAAGCATTAGCATCAAAATATAGTTAAAATATTAAAGTAAAAGTACTGTCTTGGTGCCTCTGACTTATATTATGTTTGTTAATATGTGTATATGATATCATGTGTTATCTTCTGAGGGACTTTGCACATTTAACTTTATTTTTCAGAGTGATTTTCATCTTTAATTTGCACGATGAGAGTTCGATCTTCTCTTATTCCTATTTATTTTCTAAACTAGCACAGTAGTTTTTATGCACATCCGTATATGTTCTAAAAATATTATTC
This sequence comes from Chromis chromis, assembly GCA_900302755.1. Lineage (NCBI taxonomy): Eukaryota > Metazoa > Chordata > Actinopteri > Pomacentridae > Chromis > Chromis chromis. Next base: position 9,634 of record OMNN01041195.1, read on the forward strand.
TTTTTTTACTTACCTCTTACCTACCTGAGCTCAGTGTGTGTTTTATAGCATGTAAATTGCTGCTGCAACACTGCAATATTCCTTAGGAAGGTGGAGCTAGTTTGATTTCCTGTACATACAGTTTTATTGACACAAACACAACAGATTAATCTGAGGGGTAATTAAATGAATAATAGGAGAAGAAAGAAGACAGTAGAACGTTCTGATACACAAATCAATTTTATATTTTTTGACTTTCTCTCTGATATTGAACATTTGAACATGCATTGGAATGAAACCATGTCAGAAGTCTGGAGGGAAAAATGACTGTTTGGTGGAACTGGATCTGAAATGTGACTCCGACTACACTCTGATTTTTGTAAGACATCCAAAGTCAAGAAAGTTGTAAACCACTGTTTTTTAACAAAGTGTTCTTTCTTCCAAGCTTGTTATAGAATCCAATGTGTAAAATCATTATCTTAACCATAACTAAAGCTGTCAAATATATGTAGTGGAGTAGATTATGCATTATTTCTGTCTGAGATGTAGTGGAGTGGAAGTAAAAAGTAGGAGTACCTCAAATTTGAACTTAAGTCCAGTACTTGAGTAAATGTACTTTCCACCACATATAGTTTTAGAGCAGTATGGGCTATTTACATGAATTTAAAAATGACATATGGGAGTAGTTAATGTCAATTTTT
>OMNN01041197.1:0-15030 GCA_900302755.1 Chromis chromis
CTGAGAACTGTAATTGTCCTCTGAATAACTTATGTATATGACAATATTTCTTACAAATTGCATCAGATAAGATTGACACACACAGGCAGTGAATGATGTAATCTTGCATCAGCTGTGGCTCTCAGCTATACAAGGACCCTCTGCAATATTGCAGTCATTCCTTGCTTGTGTCAGGATGGAGTCTGGTGAGCTTTTCATTTAGTTTTTCACTTGAAATGATCAACTGAAGCAACTGGAGGCCTTCTGATACTATTAATTATATGAAATATTCAGTTTATATTTATGACGCTTGCGATTACCGCAACATACCATCACAAAAAAAGTTCAAAATATCAAATACCTAGACCAGGGGTGCCCAATCCTGGTCCTTGAGGGCCACTATCCTGAATGTTTTAGATGTTTCCCTCTTCCAACACACCTGATTCAAATGATCAGCTCATCATCAAGCTCTGCAGAAGCCTGATAATGATCCTGGATTGGGCACCCCTGACCTAGACAATACACTTTATTTAAACACTAATGTATATATTATACAACTCTGTGTCAAGATTGATTATTTTCATTTTCAATAAATCTGACAATTATTTTCCTGATTCACAATTCAGAATACTGTGAAAAATTTACATTGCATTAAGTTTGAGCTCTACTTGACTTAAATCAATATTGTATTTTGTTCAACCAACAGCATGTGCGTAAGAATGAAGAGATTTTTCAAAAATAGATGGTACTTAGTTTTCACTCATCAATCGATCCATGATTACAGCTCTAAAGCTGCCATTCCTTCCAAGTCCCCTTTACTAGTTGGAAATCTAAGTAGTTTCATCAGATGTCACAGAAACTAAATGAAACTGACCAGACATCACAATATTTCTGACAAATTCTTCCTATGATGGTACAATGTTTGGGGTATGATCACTGTGTTTACAGAGGGCATTAACATGTTCATAAACATTTAATAACAATCATTAGTTGTGGTTTATCAAGGTTCAAACAGGGAAAGGAATTCAGAGTTCAAAAGTGAAAACACCCACCTGATTGGCTACCACAGCATCCTGTGGATCATCTGGTTCTGCAGCTGCCAGTAAGGCTTGTAATGACAAGAGGACCGTTCTCAGTGTCATTGCTGCTGCCCTGAAACAACAGACATGCTACTGTTTAATGCAACAACCACCGATAGCAAACTTTCTTCATGGCCTCCAACACCTACAGATGTGTTTTCTTAACTCAATCAAATATATTTGAACAAAGTGTGCCTGAACACTTAAATTGGGTTTCCACATTATCAAGCTCAGTGATACATTTTACATCGTTAAACTTATTTTTTATATTGTATCAATCTTATCAAATTAACCAGTGGCAAGTCATTACAAGCAACTTAGAACTGGCTATGCCTTCGGTAGGAGAAGGAAATACTGTCTTACCCAACTAGAAAGTACTTTTTTACATAATCAAGCAAAGAATGCCAAGAATGCTGGTGCACATGTACTCACCACTGGTCTTTGAGAATGTCCAGACATATTGCACCTGTGACTGAGCTGATGTTGGGATGCCAGATCTTCGTGATAAACCGCACCTGAGATATTAATAGAAAAACGGGATGAAGAAAATCACTTGTGGATTAGCACAGTAATAGAAAACTTCTGAAGGGATTGTCATCAGTAGCAATAACAGTAATATATCCCTACCTTGGGTGGATTGAATGGATACGTCTCTGGAATTTTAATTTCTAGTTGATATCTACCCCCTGGGAAAAATGAAATGGTTATTACAATAATTCAAGAATCAGGACAGGGATATTTCAAGCATGCAGTGTAAGGCTGACTGTTAAGATGCTAATTGTTTTAGCTGACAATACTGAGGATTAATTGTGTTAATAGGCGAGGCCTCAAAATCATGTTGTCAGCAACGTCAAATACCACATAACAAAATTGTGCAACCATGCATTCAGGTTAGCAGGCGGTGTGTCTACTAGAGCCCCTCACCTTCGTATGGCGTGTCAGGTGGCCCTGCTATCTCCCCTTTAAGTTCTGTGAAGTTCTCATCCACCAGATCCACCTTTATCTGGTTTTTGCTCGTCTGAAAGGGTGAAAAAGCAAAGAAGCATTCAAACTTCAGCAGACAGACAGACTGCAAAGCGTTAAGCTAGCATGCTGTCAAACACAAACCTGCCTATGCAGCATAAGTTGACACCCCCCCCGCAGCATTAGCCAAAGTTGACCTCAACTTGTTGCACACATCGTACAGATCTATAAAATAGGCTCTCTAACGTAAGTAGAGACGAGTCCATACAGGGCGAAGAGGACACATGTGAAGAGTACACTTTAAGTACCACTATAACACCAAACTATCTTTGCTAGGGCTACCCCAGCTAGCTTAGCGACCATAGAAGGCATGGTAAGCTAGCCAATAATGTTAGCAATATGAACTCGAGACTCATTTAATTCCAGTACTGGTTTAAAAATATGATTAACCCCCTTCAAGCAACACTGACTTTCTTTGCTTTAACTTCTCCAGAGTGGCATTTTAAAAGCTAGAGCTGGTAGCTACTTGTGAAGCTGGAGGCACAGCCGTGTCTGGCACAGTTAGCTACAGCTACTAGCTCGGTGATTAGCAAGCTGACAGCTGAGCCAGCGACGCGTCACTCTCATTCAGCCTCGTAGCCACTGAAAGAACACATAAAAGCCGCCACTTTAAACTTCAAACGTGACAACCAACCTCTTCGCTTTTGAGCACCTCCTTGAATTCCCGTTTTATCCTCTGAACTGCGATGTTGGCCATGGTTCCCCCGTGTTCCCGTCCGGTTGGGGCCTCGTCGCCGTCCGACCTGACTAACGTTAGCTAACGCTGCTAGCTCGTTCTGGCTACAGTCGCTCTGCACTTTTTGGATACAACCTCAAAAATAACAGCTGCACCGTCGTTCGCCGTAAGTGCCGTCAGTCCCCGGGATCGGTGTGGAGTTATGGTTCGTTAAAATAAGCTCAATGTGTGTCTCTCATCTCAAATGTGTAACAACACAATGGTTGGTGGTACTGAAAACATTTTAATACCAAACTGCATGCAGTCTGGAGGAGAGGGGGTCATGTGACCTGTATTGCCATCCTGGACGCCTTCTCTCATTGGCTGATCTGCTCATGCTGAATAATTAATTATTATTATTATCGTCGTTATTATTGTTATTATTATTGTTAAAACCATGGGTCAAGTGTATTAGAAAACAAAAGCAGTGTGCCATTTTAGATCGCATTTTATTGCACAATTAAAGTAATCTCTGAACAACCCTAAACATAAACAGGGTTTTACAGTGTGGCAGATTACTTTTAATCATTATCATGTGATTGCATATTTTTATTCAAAAATGATTTAAAGTGAACACTGTTCTGGTAAATATTTTGTACTTTTTAAAACTCCCTCTCCTATCTTTGATTAAATCTCATGTCTGTCTTTTAAAGTTACATATTTAGATGTTTTGTGCCATGAAAAAATAATCTCTTCCTGGCTTAAAATTGAGTAAATGCAACTGTACATCACTGCTTCCTCTAGAATGTGTGCATCTGTAAAGTCCCTGCCTCTATTTCCGCCCACACCTCTGCCGCTTGCTGCAGCTGGACCTCACCTTTGACTCTGCTCAAACAAAGTGCAATGGCAAGTTGTAGTATTTATACAATCATACAATTCAGCCATACATGTTCCAACCAGAAACAGATTCTAAAAAGAGTTATCATACAGAAAGCCACCCAAGCAAGCTGACAAGACTAGTTCAATAGGTTTGATGATGATGAAACCCTGAATGTCTGAATGCATGTTCTTAGTCAAGCCAAGTTACTGTTATTTGTATGGCACATTTAAAACAACAGCTATTGAGCCAAAGTGTTTTCTAGTAGAGAAATAAGACTGGCATTGCAAATTTACCAGCGACAGTTTACACAAGCAAACAGTAAACAGCTATTTTAATCTGATGATTCCAGCAAAACCTGTGTGATTCCCTGATATAGACTTCAAACACGTCAAAGATTAAAGTCACAGTTATACGCTTTTAAAGACACCTTGATAAGTTAAAAGAAAATGCTTCACTCTTGACAGACCAGAAAATCCTCAGAGAAGAACTTTATTAGAATAGTTACTCATTCAAAGATATGGTAATACAGCAGTCATCAAGATGTGTTTCGGCTGCATTCAAATTGTACTGGAATGAACCTCAAACAGCAATCATGGTAGCTTTTGAAATGTTATTCCACTAATAAGCATCCACAGACATGTTCCTCGAAGGTTATTTAATGTACTTCTTGGTATTTTCCCCATTTTTAACAAAAGACAGACATATTTTTTAGTGTCTGACTTTTGCGTCACCTCAGCTACATGTGATGACACTAGGGGGCATCATTGTCTCATGGAGAATCACAAAGTCTGTAGCCAAAAATAAATACAATGTTGGAATAAAGTGAAGAACACTTGAAACTTCAAAAAAAAATTCAATTAAATCTGAAGTAAACTAATGATACGCAATATAAAATTTAATTAAAGTTACTGAACTGCACAGTGGCTCATGATCATCAAAGACTTATTACAACGCTACAGTCATGGCATAGACATGTTTTCTCCATCCTCAAGGCCCCAGGTAAGATCAGCACTGAGGAAAAGCATATCTACATCTTTATAGTAAACCATATAACTCAAATAATCAATCATCAGGTTTTGTAACACAACAGCATGTGAGCTAGCGAGTGCCTTTTAGGATTCATGGGCATTTAACTGTAGATGCACAAAAAATCACACTATGACTCTGTATCTAAATAACCAGAGTAAAATGGATGTAGACATTTTTTTCTGATTGTTGGTAAACCGATCACACATTTGTCACAACAGCAAAAACAGGCACTAATGGAGCAGACACAAGTATAGATTAGCAGCTATTCTCTGTCAATTAGCCACACACTTTGTCCACTACATATTATTGAGTCAATCAGTCCTACAGCTTGTCCTGAAGTACAGGTGGACACAAACACACTGGCACTCTTCTTCTCCTCTGGTCCATCCTCCTCTTCCCTCTCCCTCTGCTTCCTGTTCGGTTTCTCTTGGTGATGATGACGAAGACGACAAGTGCTGCCAGCATAACAGCTGTTATCAGGAGGCAGCCTCCAAAAACCAGCATTGCTTTGTTCTCGAACATCCATGCACATGCAGAGCAACGGTCGTGCAGCTCAGTCGGCCTGCAGGGCTGCGTTGTGTCATTGTTGGGGAAACCGCTGTGAGTAATGATTTCTCTGTACACAGCGATGGAGGCTTTGGCTTTGGATTGGTGTTGGGTGGAGGTGAAGAGGCCAAACTGGGGGACGTGTCGATCTTGGAGCCTCCACACGTAGAAGCCCTGCAAGTTGACTCCATCTAGGTGCCAAGCTGAAAACAAAATAGAATTAAGCAGTAGAAGTGAGACTGTATATCAACTCTCCAATTTCTCTGCCTTATCCAACAATATGAATTTTTAAAAACTATTACAAACTTTGCAGACTTGACCGTTAACTCCTGTTAGAAACCATTATGCTTGCATGTGCAAATACAGGGGAGCCATAAAAGAGCAAAGTATGAACACAGCACTGATCAAACTGTTGCTCCTGTTTTTCTCTCCTTTCCTTTCTGTTTTTATGACCCTCACGGTTTCTCATTAAGTGTTAGGTTTTATAGTAGGAAGCAATAAGGTCATTAAACCTGTATTACCTTTGGGGGGCTGGACTTGTGTCTCAACATCCTGAACACTACAGACTGATCATTTTGTTCCTACGCAAACATGATAACACAACACATTCTGGATTTGAGAGAACAAGGGTCTGAAATACTTGCCCCACCTTTGAGAGCCTCCTGCAGATAACTCCTAAGGTAGTATTGCCTGAGTGTATCCTCAACAGGAGCCTGATCGTCAACCCCACTTCCTGTGACAATGACAGGCAGAGCTCCTCCATATCTCTGCGTCACCCAGCTCAGCATCTTTCTTAGGCCCAAGGGTACAAGAGCCTGGCCCAGATTGGAGGAGGGCCAGGTGGGATCAGAAAGGGTCAAACAGTCATGATCTGGGGGCGGTTTCTGCTGAAAATTGGACTCCGTGTGGGGATGTGGAGACACCAAACGGGTGGTAAAATGGTTCAGTGCAATAAAACTTAATGCCCCTCTCAGTTCCTCCTTCTCAGTCTCAGTAAAACTAGGAAGAGGGGATCCGGGAAGGCGCATTACTCGAGCTCTCTCCTCCAGGTATGCCTTCATTTCTTGTGGGTAGTCCCCCTTCCACTGCTTCTCCTCATATCTGGACCCCAGCAATGGGTCTAAGAAGCGTCCAAGTTCAAACAGAAGGAATCTTTCTGCTGCAGCTGTGTGCGATTCCAGGAATGGGTTGGCAGGTTTGGCCCAGTCAGCATGTAGTGCGAGTGATATTAGAGCTCGCTGTTGTTTATAATATTCCCTCTCATAAACCCTATAGGCTTTTGCATGAGCCAGGAGAAAGTTATGAGCTGCTAGATGCTTCTCTTCCCCATTGGAATAAACATCTACCAGTCTGTTTGGCTCATTAATGGTGATCCAGTATCGAACCCAGGTACCCAGCTCCTTGTAGCAAAGTGCAGCATACTCCTGAAAAGCTTCCACTGTGGTGTAGTTGAGCCAACCCCCAGAGGCATGCAGCGGCACCGGCAAGCCCAGATTTGGAACTTTGTCTGTCGGGTAGTACAAAATAACAACAGCTTCCAGGTCCAGCTTCTTGAGCTCGGTCAGGACACATCGGTAGTACCTTTTAGAAGTATAGTGTGTAGATACAGAGACTGAATCAGATAGAGGTAATGGGTATGAACGTTAAAGTGTTCTCTAAAATCAATAAAATTCGGCTGGTTTTGTGAGGACTGAAATAGTGAATGTTCATGTTTGTGTGTTTGTGCATTTCTACCTCAGAGCCTCAGTGTTCACATTAGAAAGGTCTCCCTGGGGTAAAATCTGAGACCAGTTTAGAGCAAAGCGGTAGTGAGATGCCCCAGTGGACGCAAACAGGCGAAGATGACCACGAATGGCCAAATAGTCGGTGCACTGTGCTCGTCTGGTTTGGAGCTTCACTCCTGGGACTGGATGCAATGATCCGTCTCCTGTCAGGTTCCAGCTGTACACATGAGGGTCTGTAAACTGCGGGGAGAAAGGGTAGAAGTGGACCTACAAAAACAAAACAAAAAAACAATAGAAATTTAGTTTTCGGTGTGTGTAGCATTTGTAGTGTTTTTCCAGTCTCCTCATGTCAACCTCTCTAACATCATACCTGTAAGGTCGAGTCAGCAATGCCCCAATGAAATTCACAGGGAAAATGGCCTGTAACCTCTCTGGAGGTTTCATCACTTGGGAAACCATTGTCAGCAACAACCTGCCTGTAGTACTGAGCGGAGGTCTTGGGGGTCCTGGTTCTGTCTGGTTGGCTGAAGTCGACATAGAAAAGGCCTCGTCTAATAGTGTAACCATAATTCCACTCAAATCCATCCACCAATGACCAGGCAGAGTAGCCAAGCACCTGCACACCGTCAAACCTGACAGCTTTTGAAGAAAACACAGCAATAACAGAGTGAGAGGAACTTACATATTTGTTTTGTAATGATTTTATTACTTTATTTAATTCCTATTTGTTAGGTCTTCACAGTACTCTGCTCACCTCGCAAGACTTGGTTGATAAAACTCTTCATCAGATAGATGGCCACTGTGTCCTCCCTTCCCACACTGGCTTCAGAGAACCAGCCTCCCTCAGCCACCAGCACACTCGGGTCCCCATACTCTAACTTTATCCAACCCAGGAGGCGCCGCAGGTCCGGTGTCACAGTTTGACCATAGTGGACCAGGTTCCGGCCAAGACGGAGGTTATTATGTCCAAAGGACAGAGCAAAAAAGTCAGCGGTTTTCTGCACCCAGAGCTTCTCCTCAGAAGTGAATGTGGGCAGAAGAGCCCCATGTTTATCTTTTAAAGAGACTGGGTAGTCCCCATCGCCAAAGATGGGACTGGCAAACCAACCAAGGACCGCCTCTATTGATTGCTGACAAAGCCCAACATTGGCAGCTGTGGCTTGGCCTCTTTGAGGCTCAACCCAGTGGGAACCAAGGACAATAGATACTTTACCCCTCTGAGCTGTGCGGAAGTGGGTGTTGTAGATGTGCCATGCTTTGGCATGTGCCTGTAAAAGACAGCAGCAGACACATTACAATGACGTTATTCAATTATCAATACAACATAATAACAAGTATGACCGTATAATAAGCTTATTTCTCTGAAAACATTTTGATATGTCTCTACAGGAATAAAAACAGATGTAAATATTACAGTAATTGATGGCGGAAATCCCTTTATCTGCTTCTTTTATTGCATGGTCTTGGTTGGCTTTATTTTGTGACTCCCTTTTTACCTCATTCTTCAGTTATCTTGTGTTTGCTCCCCACCCTCTGCTAACTAAGTTTGTTTAAATTAAATTTTGTGCCTGCCGTGGTGCAGCAATGGGGTCATTTTTTCTGATTTCCCCACAACAGCTTTAGTTTCTGGGTGCTGATATTGTTCATGCTGGCCCGCTGTCACACTGTCATGGTTTACTGGGATGCATAGGTACAGGGCTATCATGATTAAATTGCATATACAGTATAATAAAATACCTGCACTTTTCCTGCTATGACAAGTCAGAAACAGATCTATCACACTGTTTAAACACTGCAGAAAACTACTCACAAAGCACATATCTCTGGCAAGGTAACACAAACCTTTAAATGTATTATTTAAATTTTAGAAAATCGTGTGAATGTTGGTTCATCTGGATCCTGCATCAAAAGACACAATGAGAGAAAATCAAGTAATAGATTGTTTTCATCTCAGTATTGCAAAAGCAGTAGTAGAAGTAGTAGAGTAATTACTTTTTACTTCACTTAACGATCCACAAGACTTTATTCAAACTTGTTGATAGGTTCTTGCAATATATTGACAATTAACAAATAGAAAGGTCAAATAGGACCAAAAAATATATCTCCATAAGCAGAAGTTAGATTTCAGTAACAGAAGTAATTTATTATGCAGCCATAAATTATGTTTTAGTCAGTGTTTGCTGTACGCCAAACATCTGTGGTTGACTGCATAAGCAGTCACAAGTGATTATTAATGAACCATATCTCCATGACTTCCTGACACACACTGTTTCCCTCCAGCACAAAAGTGCTGATGTGGTGGACTTTGACCGTAATGTCTCTATAAGTGTCCTGTTTGCTGATCCCAAATCTATCAATATAAAAATGATTCACTTCTCATAAAGGGGATCAAATATAAAGTGAGCAGGGAGGTTTTGCACTTAGTTGCTCTGGTTGTACAGGAAAGGTTACATTAAATGCAACTTCACTGTCTTTTTTTTCTTCACTGTTCTGTGACCTAAAAATCCTTTCAAAGATGTAAACATTCATTGGCCATCATAAACTGATAAAGCTGTAGGAGTTCAAAGTTTGCAGAGTGTCTGTGTATGTGGTTGGAGAAATTCTGCATGTTGCTACAACCAAAGTAAATAATTCACTATACAAATCCACATTAATGTCCAAATCCTACAGAACTGTTTAGGTGACCCTGTATAACTTACCCTGATCAGATTGTGGGCCACAATGACAGAGCCAGCAGAACCTCCTTTCTCTCCAGGAGCATGTATACCAGTCCCATAGCCCTGCACAGCCATCAGGTATGGATTGTGCATTGTGAGCCAGTACCTAACACGACCCCCAAATGTGTGGAAACAAAAGGCAGCATATTCCTCAAAAAGTCCCACCAGCGTGTCATTTTTCCAGCCTCCATATTGCTCCTGCAGCACCTGAGGCAGGTCCCAGTGATGGAGAGTGACTATGGGCTCGATTTTCTTTTCCAAAAGCTTCTCTATGAGGTGGCTGTAATGCTCCACAGCAGCTGTATTGGGCTGACCTCTGGCATTCCCATCGGGAAAGAGTCTGGGCCAGGAGAGAGAGAAAGAGTATGATTTTACACCGAGATATTCCAGCGCCTTCACGTCTTCTTCCCAGCGATTGTAGCTGTCACTCGCCACATTGGCAGTCTCTCTGTCCAAATTACCACTGACAGAAGAGTGGGTGAAATAGTCCCAGATGGAGGGGCCTTTCCCATCCTGGTTCCAGGCTCCTTCTGTCTGGAAAGCAGAAGTCCCTGAGCCCCAGAGGAACCCCGAAGGGAATGTGTCATGAAGGAAAGACTGGTCTTTGATGAAAGGGTCCAACTTTGGCTGCAGCCAGATACTCCTGCCCTCCCCAAGGGAACCAGCTGCTTTGTTCCAATGACACCACAACAGTAGGAGGGAGAGTAAGAAGCTCTGACATGTGGGTAGAAAAGGATGGTTCAGCATAGTGGAGGAGTCTTGTGTCAGAAGTCCACTTTGAGGAGATAGCCGGTGTCAGTCAGCTGTTTTCAGTATAATAAATTCTCTTGTTATTGACAAGAGATCCATAATGTTGGTGAGGAAGGGGGAGAAGTGGTCAAATCCAGCAGAGGGGAGCACTGGAGGCTTCGAGGTGCTGCAGTATCCATCTGACAACCTGGTTCGTCTTCCCTATCTCTCCCTCAGTGTACTTATGCTCCCATTCAGCCCCTCCCTACATAATGTTCACACATACAAAGGTTGACTCATATCCACACACACGTGTGTTACTATACTTCTGAGACGTTTCCGGTGAATTATTTTCACCTGTGCTTCCGAAAACACCCCGTAATTGTTGATTATGTCACTAAATTAACAAAAAAAAAAGATAATCACTACTTAACACAACTTAAAAAGATATAACTGAGCAACCTTTGTGAGGACGCACATACAGGCACAGAGCTCCCAGGCACAAGCTGTAAAGAACATTCTTGTGTCAATAATTAGCTTGTACTCTGATCTTCGCTTCATAACTAAGTAGTACTTCAGATTGTGAGCTATCTGTTTCCAATAAACACGCACAGAGTGTTTGATTTCACTGAGTTAACAGATTTCAGTTTTCTAACGTAAATCTAAACACACATCCAGCACATTCATTGCATAAGAGGCAATGACAATACAAAGTAGCTCAGCAGGATACTGAATCAACAGCCTGTTGTCTGTTGTCTTGTGGCCTAGAAGCTGCTAATCACGTCTGGAGTGTTGGTTCAAGATTTGATCAAACCATACCAGTTGAGAACAGTGACACCTGCTCATATGACCTTATTCAATTTAACTCCACTTGCTGTATAAGCACCAGTCACTGACCCAAGGCAAAAAACAGCACAGCCAGACTAAAAAAACAATGCTGGGAAGTGTGTGCATGTGTGTGCGTGTGTGGAGTGTGTGTCACAGTCCATCTGTCTGTACAAACTCTTGTCTTTGACTAAGCCACCCTATCACAATAAAAAGCCCATCAAAAAAAACCTTTCTCATTCTCCTTCATTAAAGCAGCTGTCCAGAGTAAACAACATAGCTGCCCTGGATAAACTGTGCCTCGAGGCATTAGTGGGATAAGTCAATTGAGTTGGAAAATGTTCATCTACCACCCAGACTGACCTCAGCATGGTCGCTATGATACTCAGACACCTCAAAAGCACTGACCTGTATTTCTTATTTTTTGGACCGAACATATTACAAACATAACATAGGCATTAGATTTGAAGACACATTTCAGTAGAATCACATGTTAGTGCTGTCACGAATATGCCACTTTCACATCTATTTAGAATTAAATATATCTAACCGACACTGAGTAGCAGTATAACAGATTTATATACTTTCACTGTTCCCACATATTAAGATGTTATCATCATAAAGCATGGAAAATAGTTCCTTACAGTAAAAAGCTCTTTGCAGTGAATAAAAAAAGGAGAAGTGAAAAGAGGATGTAAACTGAGTGCAACAAAACTGGTTCGCAGAATTACTTTCAATTCTGTGTCTGTTTCCTCTTGTTATTTACTGTAACAGAAAAAATAAGTGACAGATCCTGCAAGAGAGGTGATGCTTGTATTTTTTTTGGTTCTGTTTTTTGCATTCAAGTATTATTTTTCTTGTTTTTTGCTACTAAATTTGCTCCAGAATGGTTTTCCCCATGTTCTGAGATTGTGCATTTCTGCAACTGAGATATTTTCATACTTTTGACAGAGACCTATTTATTGAGACTTTAAAACTCAACAAATCAACAGGATCCCAAGCACAGAGCGCCGGCTGAAAAATCCATCTGACCTCAGTCTGGGTAAGTGAACTCTTTAATCTGTCCACATATTACATAGTGTTTGCTGTAGTGGTTATTATTGAGCATTTAGCAACTTTATTTTAATATTTAGATTGCACAAGTCAAAGCACACAGACAGAAACTATTCTACAACAACACTTTAGGAAACAATAATAATATTTTGCTCAATTCAGTATTTATAATGTGACTCTTGACATAATAGAATAATAATAGTGGACAACAATGAGCGGCCAAGGGCTGAAGAAATTATCATACATGATTAGAGGTAGACATATAGAATTTGTCGATGTTTGGGATTTATTTATGTCCTTTTTGGCTAATAAGTCGTGTCTCACTGACAGAAGAGGATAGTTCTTCACTTCAGTTAATTTACTAATAGTGATTTTTTTGCCACCTTGTTCTCTTTGACTGAGTGAGTGAATGTGTCACCATGTGAGGGGATGTGTATGCTGTATATTCTGTTAAAAAAACTACAACTTCAATAAAAAACATTGTTAAAAAAAATAATAGTAGACAATAATATCTACATATTTTAATTAGCTGTGGGATTTCCAGATGCATAAGTAATCCCAACATTTTTTCAACCAGGGGAAAACCTTGAAATTGTCACTGATGCTTCATTATCATTGCTGTTAGACTATTGCAACTGGCGTCTCTCCATCTGCAACAGAAAGTCCAACATGCAGGAGCCCTTTGAAAACCCTGAACGGGTGGGCCCAAGCAATATTTAGGACCATGTAACTTCCTTTGTACCATCACAGGCACTCAGGTTCCTCAAATCAGAGCCTCCCATTTTTAGAACAACTTTACAGAGATGACTAGGATGGTTAAGTCTATTGTCTTTTATAGTGTAACTGTCCTGTGATCCTTCATTTAACCTTCCTACATAATTTGCTTTGCTGTGTTGTCGTGTTTTTCTACTGTGCTTGATAGTTATTGCTGATTGGGGTGCTATTCTTATTATTGTTTTTATCATTAACACTTTCATGATTCCTGATTCTCTGAACTCTGTTTTGTAAAGATGCTTTATACATAAAGTTTATTTTTGAGAATTATTATTAACCTAATAATTTATCAAAGGCAGTTCATTGTTTAATACAACTCTATTGTGCACAAGTAGATAGCCCTGCAGGTCAATTTAGTCAGATTACAAAAATGGTATATTCACAGAGTTGCCAGTGTATCAGGTTTGCCTTGCCAAGACTCTCCATCCATCCATCAGCTGTACCTGCTTTAATGTGGCGGGCGAGACCCTATCCTAGCTGACATCGGGCGAGAGGCAGAGTACACCCTGGACAGGTTGCCAGTCCATTGCCAGCCTAACACAAAGAGACAGACAATCACACACAATCACTCACACCCACAGCCAATTTAGAATAGTCATTTAGTCGGCCACGCATGTCTTTAGACTGTGGGAGGAAAACAGAGCGTCTGACGAAACCAACACAGAACAGGGAGGAAAATGCAAACTCAGCACAGAGAGCCCGAGCTACCCAGTCAGTTTGAACCCAGAACCTTCTTGCTGTGAGGCAGCAGTTATAGCCACAGTACCACTGTGCTTCCCCAAGCTCAAACTAATGCAGTCTAATAAAACAGACCATTAAGGTTCTAAAGTTCAGTTTTTGCTGAAACTGTTTTAGGCAGATGTAGAGTGTGTCCATTACTGTCTGTTTCTATTATTTTGTCCACCCCATCACTGAGGGGTGGCTAAATACCAGAAACACCTGCAGTAGAGTTCAACAGCAGCACAAACTCCAAAATGATCATGAAGTTTAATCAAAACCTCTCTAAAGCAGTTTCAACTATACCTGAACATAATTAGCCATCACAAGAATTACATTTATTGCCTGGCTGTTTCTATTAACCTACATTAGTTTTAGCTAGCTGCACCCAATCAGTTGCAAACTGTGTGTATTAATCAATAATAACATGTTTATTTCCTTACTATTATTCAGGCAAACAATGAGGCTCACGACTGCTGTCCTCTGGGCTGCGGCCATGTTGGTGGGCCTGCAGGAAAGCGCTTCATCCCCTGACAGCACCGTCGACCGTTCATCCCAAAACCTCTCCGCTGTCCCGACAGACCTGCCACAGTCCGTGGAGGTTTTAGACCTTTCCTGCAACCACATACGTCAGCTTCACAAAGGAGACTTCGGAAACACCACCTTCCTTAGGGTCCTGAATGTGTCTTGGAACAGTTTGGAGGAGATCGATGCAGAGACTTTTCTTGACACACCACTCCTTGAGGATCTTGATCTGTCACATAACAGCCTGAAGAAGCTGTCAGGTCAACAGTACCTGCTGCACACAGGGAACCTCCTGGTGCTGAACTTGGCCTATAACGAGATTTTTAGCATGACACTGGGAAGCGAGTTCAGCTCATTGGTAAAACTGGAGAGATTAACAGTTGGAGCAAAAAACATCAGTAAGGGTGATTTCAAGAACATTGCTGAGGTCAAACTACACACACT
Source organism: Chromis chromis (assembly GCA_900302755.1). Lineage (NCBI taxonomy): Eukaryota > Metazoa > Chordata > Actinopteri > Pomacentridae > Chromis > Chromis chromis. The sequence continues at coordinate 14,700 of OMNN01041197.1, forward strand.
GACCCTTTCTCTGGAGGGTGAACTTGGTTATGAAGCAGGCAGCCTGAAGGACGTTCATTCTCAAAGGCTTCAGATAGCCTTCAATAAGAACCAAATAATGGATAATGATCTGACTGCTGATGCTCTGTCACTCTTTGTTGAAGTACAGATGATGAATCTGACAAGCGGCTACAAAACCCTAAGTCAGCAGCTGAGTAAAATAAAAGATGTCCGCACTGCTCAGCTTGATCTCAGCCACTTAGTAATTGACTGGAAAGACTTGACTCAATTTGTGAATGAGGTTTTGCATACATCTATTGCACATCTGAGCGCCTCTGATGTGGCCATAACC